>JASFXZ010000097.1:218769-385119 GCA_032209605.1 Mactromeris polynyma
AAAAGTGAGGCAACTCTTACTGCATAATTATATCCGCCATATTAAAGCAAGGGAGATCACTCTTACTACAAATAAACCCCATTTTGAAAACAGGGGAAGTTACTCACACATTACATGACGGCCATCTTATAATGAGCGAGGCCACTCTTACATGGAATGGCGGCCACTTTATGTAGATTTATTTGCCCTTTGGTCAAAATTGCCGTCATTTTCAACAAGAGTATCGTCCCTTTAATTTAAAATGGAGTCTAACTAAGGTAAGACTGACGTCCCTTGTTTCAAAATGGTGGCGGTTACTAAAACTGCATATATGGGACATATTGAACAAGGGAGATCACTCTTACTGCGAATAAATGCCATTTGAAAACAGTGGAGGTTACTCGTACATTACTATCCTGCCAATTTACCATGGGAGGCTACTCTCCTATGGAATGGCGGCCAAACAATGAAGTGATATGTCCCCTGTTTTCAAAATGGTGGCCATTATCAACAAGAGTATCATCCACTTACCCTTAAGTGGAAACTTGGTAAGGTAAGACTGATGTCCCCAGTTTCAAAATGGCGGCAATTTCGAAAAAAGGAGGGTCTCGTACTGCAAAATAAGTGCGAAAATCAGACAGAAATTGTATTTCAATAACACTTGTCATAAACTTGTACAATGTTTACGACCCCGCCAAATATATAATGTCAAATGGCTGCCATATTTGAGGATTATCCACCATTTTGAAATTAGGGGAGGTAACTCTTACTGTAAATTTGCGCCATTTTGAAAGCAGGAGGTTACTCCTGTTTCAAATGGTCGCCATGCAAGTTATAGTTATGCCCCCTGCTTAAAAATGACCACTATTATGAATAAGAGTAAGGTCCCTTTATTTCAAAATGGAGGCAATGTATGACATGAGTAATGTCCCCTGATGTCAAAATGGCTTCCATTTTTGCAGATTATCCACCATTTTGAAATGAGGGGAGGTAACTCTTATTGCAAATTTCCGCCATTTTGAAAGCAGGGAGGTTACTCCTGTTTCGAATGGTCGCCATGTAAGGTAGCGTTGTGCCCCCTGCTTAAAATTGCCACTATTATGAATAAGAGTTATGTCCCCTTATTTTAAAATGGAGGCAATGTAAGACACGAGTAATGTCCCCTGATGTCATAATGGCTGCCATATTTGCGGATAATCCTCCATTTTAAAATGAGAGGAGGTAACTCTTATTGTAAATTACCGCAATATTGTAAGCAGGGAGGTTACTCCTATTTCAAATGGTCGCAATGCAAGGTAGAGTTGTGCCCCCTGCTTAAAATGGCCACTATTATGAATTAGAGTAATGTCCCTTCATTGCAAAATGGAGGCAATGTAAGACATGAGTAATGTCCCCTGGTGTCAAAATGGCTGCCATATTTGCGGATTATCCACCATTTTGAAATTAGGGGAGGTAACTCTTACTGTAAATTTGCGTCATTTTGAAAGCAGGGAGGTTACTCCTGTTTCAAATGGTCGCCATGCAAGGTAGAGTTATGCCCCCTGCTTCAAATGGCTGCTATTATGAATAAGAGTTATGTCCCTTTATTTCAAAATGGAGGCAATGTAAGACATGAGTAATGTCCCCTGATGTCAAAATGGCTGCCATATTTGCGGATTTTCCACCATTTTGAAATGAGGGGAGGTAACTCTTATTGCAAATTTCCGCCATTTTGAAAGCAGGGAGGTTACTCCTGTTTCATATGGTCCCCATGCAAGGTTGAGTTGTGCCCCCTGCAAAAAAATGGCCACTATTATGAATAATAGTTATGTCCCTTTATTTCAAAATGGAGGCAATTTAAGACATGAGTAATGTCCCCTGATGTCATAATGGCTGCCATATTTGCGAGTTATCCACCATTTTGAAATGAGGGGAGGTAATTCTTACTGTAAATGTCCGCCATTTTGAAAACAGGGAGGCTACTCCTGTTTCGATTGGTTGCCATGCAAGGTAGAGTTATACCCCCTGCATTAACAAACTTATTGGCCGATATTAATTATAGGAGTAACGTCACAAAGTTTCAAAATGGAGGCAATCAAAGACATGAGTAATGTCCCCTGATGTGAAAAAGGCTTGTAAGACATGAGAAATGTCCCGATTTCAAAATGGCTGCCATTTTTGCGGCATAGACCATTTTGAAATTAGGGGAGGTAACTCTTACTGTAAACTTCCGTCATTTTGAAAGCAGGGATGTTACTCCCATTTCGAATGGTGGCATGAAAGGGAGAGTTATGCCCACTGCTTAAAGAAATTTAAAACCAAGAGAGATCACTCTTCTTGCGAATGTCTACCATTTTGAAAGTAGGGCAGGCCACTCTTGCTGTAAATTTGCGCCATTCATAAAGCAGGGATACTATTCCTATAGATAGTTCCCACATCTACATTATATACTTCCCTTGATTGAATTGTAGGCCATTTTGATAGGCGAATTTCCTTAAAGTTTATGGGGAATATAATGTAAACGATGATAAACTATTCCAATATATGAAAAATAACTTATTCATTATGCTCATGTGGGCATTTGGCTAAGTTGAAGAAAAATGGCTGTCACATGCAATTTTTGTGGTATTTTCTCAATTATCACACACTTGGAAATTACTCATATTAGCGCTTATCAGTTTTGCCTATCAAAATGGACGACACTTAAGAACAAGGGAGGTAATATTGTAGATGGGGAAACTATGTATTTGGTCACTGATCCAATGTTGTAAAAGACAGAAAAGGTCATTGCAATGTTCCATTTTTTGTGAACATGGGTACAATACAAATAAGTAAGGTTGTATGTCCTTCCTTATAACTGTTAATACTATTCCTGGTGAATGCTGCACCTACACATGGTAAATACAATTTTCTTGTTTTTTCCATTTGGAAAACTTGACTTTTGTATTCTTCTGTCCGTAGCCATATTTCAGACATGGTTTGGTCTTTTAGGTAAGACCAATCATACAAATGTTTATTTCTATAGGCAAGTGATGCCATACAAGGGACAGTCAGTGTAATACATACATTGTAGGTCCATATAGGGACAGTCAGTGTAATACATGTACATACATTGTAGGTCCATATAGGGACAGTCAGTGTAATACATGTACATACATTGTAGGTCCATATAGGGACAGTCAGTGTAATACATGTACATACATTGTAGGTCCATATAGGGACAGTCAGTGTAATACATGTACATACATTGTAGGTTCATATAGGGACAGTCAGTGTAATACATGTACATACATTGTAGGTCCATAAAGGGACAGTCAGTGTAATACATGTACATACATTGTAGGTCCATATAGGGACAGTCAGTGTAATACATGTACATACATTGTAGGTCCATAAAGGGACAGTCAGTGTAATACATGTACATACATTGTAGGTCCATATAGGGACAGTCAGTGTAATACATGTACATACATTGTAGGTCCATATAGGGACAGTCAGTGTAATACATGTACACACATTGTAGGTCCATAAAGGGACAGTCAGTGTAATACATGTACACACATTGTAGGTCCATAAAGGGACAGTCAGTGTAATACATGTACATACATTGTAGGTCCATAAAGGGACAGTCAGTGTAATACATGTACATACATTGTAGGTCCATAAAGGGACAGTCAGTGTAATACATGTACATACATTGTAGGTCCATAAAGGGACAGTCAGTGTAATACATGTACATACATTGTAGGTCCATAAAGGGACAGTCAGTGTAATACATGTACATACATTGTAGGTCCATAAAGGGACAGTCAGTGTAATACATGTACATACATTGTAGGTCCATAAAGGGACAGTCAGTGTAATACATGTACATACATTGTAGGTCCATAAAGGGACAGTCAGTGTAATACATACATTGTAGGTCCATAAAGGGACAGTCAGTGTAATACATGTACATACATTGTAGGTCCATAAAGGGACAGTCAGTGTAATACATGTACATACATTGTAGGTCCATAAAGGGACAGTCAGTGTAATACATGTACATACATTGTAGGTCCATAAAGGGACAGTCAGTGTAATACATACATTGTAGGTCCATAAAGGGACAGTCAGTGTAATACATGTACATACATTGTAGGTCCATAAAGGGACAGTCAGTGTAATACATGTACATACATTGTAGGTCCATAAAGGGACAGTCAGTGTAATACATGTACATACATTGTAGGTCCATAAAGGGACAGTCAGTGTAATACATACATTGTAGGTCCATAAAGGGACAGTCAGTGTAATACATGTACATACATTGTAGGTCCATAAAGGGACAGTCAGTGTAATACATGTACATACATTGCAGGTCCATAAAGGGACAGTCAGTGTAATACATGTACATACATTGTAGGTCCATAAAGGGACAGTCAGTGTAATACATGTACATACATTGTAGGTCCATAAAGGGACAGTCAGTGTAAAACATGTACATACATTGTAGGTCCATAAAGGGACAGTCAGTGTAATACATGTACATACATTGTAGGTCCATAAAGGGACAGTCAGTGTAATACATACATTGTAGGTCCATAAAGGGACAGTCAGTGTAATACATGTACATACATTGTAGGTCCATAAAGGGACAGTCAGTGTAATACATGTACATACATTGTAGGTCCATAAAGGGACAGTCAGTGTAATACATACATTGTAGGTCCATAAAGGGACAGTCAGTGTAATACATGTACATACATTGTAGGTCCATAAAGGGACAGTCAGTGTAATACATACATTGTAGGTCCATAAAGGGACAGTCAGTGTAATACATGTACATACATTGTAGGTCCATAAAGGGACAGTCAGTGTAATACATACATTGTAGGTCCATATAGGGACAGTCAGTGTAATACATGTACATACATTGTAGGTCCATAAAGGGACAGTCAGTGTAATACATGTACATACATTGTAGGTCCATAAAGGGACAGTCAGTGTAATACATACATTGTAGGTCCATATAGGGACAGTCGTAGTAATACATGTACATACATTGTAGGTCCATAAAGGGACAGTCAGTGTAATACATGTACATACATTGTAGGTCCATATAGGGACAGTCAGTGTAATACATGTACATACATTGTAGGTCCATAAAGGGACAGTCAGTGTAATACATGTACATACATTGTAGGTCCATAAAGGGACAGTCAGTGTAATACATGTACATACATTGTAGGTCCATAAAGGGACAGTCAGTGTAATACATGTACATACATTGTAGGTCCATATAGGGACAGTCAGTGTAATACATGTACATACATTGTAGGTCCATAAAGGGACAGTCAGTGTAATACATGTACATACATTGTAGGTCCATAAAGGGACAGTCAGTGTAATACATGTACATACATTGTAGGTCCATCTTACTGTCTGCAGTGAGCCTCAAAAGCAATTGTGACTTTAAAGCTTAATTTAAATGTGGAGATCTGTAAATTATTTGTTTACAGTATCCACAAGTTTCAACTTTTTGTTATGCACTAAATGATCTATTACTTCGTTGTAGTGGGATCTTTGTATGACCTATCTCAATTTACTGGCAATGCAGAGTGCAATTATACCGGTTCTATCGAGCATTTGTCCTGCAAGATATTGATACACATACCAAATGTTTATATAGCCGAGTTGACAATGATACTTATTTGTATAGCATTTTTAAATGAACCCCTCACATTTCTGTATAATAGTATGTGTGATCGAGTCAATATGTGGTGCACATACTGAAATGCATGTTTGATTATTTTACTCTTACATGTATAATGTTAGGGAAAGTACATTATTCTTCCATATATGGTCAAGCATCAATATGAACTAGCATACGTTTCCAATATCCACTGGCTAAGAAATAATTCATGCACATGAGACAAATTCTGATTTTCGGTTAGGAAATACTGTAGCACATGAAGATTATTATTCAGTAGAATCTAGCACTTTTACATCACTTTTAGCTCAGTAGTTTGCAATCTTTTTCAATTTTAGTAGTCTTATAGGTATTGTTTGTGCATGTTTCATGGAGATAACACCCTCTGACTTGTTAGCTCAGTGGTAAGAGTGCTCTTTGTCAGTTTCAGGCATTGAGAGGTCTCAGGTTCAAATCCTGGACAAGTCGGGTAAAACGATTTTCTCTAGAAACAAACATAATTTGTACTTGTTTGCAAATTCACCATGTGTATATTTAGATCTTGATATATTGTTAAACTTAACATTTCAATTGTACTTGTTTGCAAATTCACCATGTGTATATTTAGATCTTGATATATTGTTAAACTTAACATTTCAAATGTTTCATCAAATTGTGTGATGTCAATACTGTGTTGTTGTTCAAATTCGTCTTGGGTTATTTCATCAATTTCTGGATTAAAATTATGATTGATCATTCTCAGGTTCAGAATTAAAACCGTTTCACATGGATCAGGTAAAATAGCATAAATATTTCATCAAACTCATGACCTTTTACCACAAAATATGTGCAAAGATCAGACAGAAATTGTTTTTCAATAACACAAACTTGTACAATTTTTATGCCCCCGCCATATATATAATTATGCGGTCGTGCATGCTATGTGTGCGTGCGTCAAGGGACAAAACCTGTGTTAAAGTGTACAACATGTAATGGGTTACATTAAATGAATTTTATCCAAGTGTTATTGGAATTGAATAAAAAAATTATTATGGTGCACATGTAGAGAATATCTGTATTTTTCTGTGTAAGACCAAAAGTTATATGACCGAGTGAGCAGCAGATGCAATATTTTCATGAGTAGAATAGCCACATGTTCAGTTTTCAGGATTTTGCTCTGTTGACACCCATATAATTTATAGATCATCATTTGAGTGAATTGGTATACAAATCCCATGACTGGAACATTGATAGTGTTGTTCATCTACATCATTGATTTCAGGTGTGTATGGATGTGTCACGATCGGTACAGTCTCAAATGAAATAATGGCTCCACATCTTAAAGGCGCATCATTCTTCGATATATCACAATTCAAAAATTTATTTTTTAATTCTAGTACATGTTTGACAAAAAAATGTAAATGGTTATCGCACCAGATAATCTTCCAATGTGATGTGGAATAATGTTTGTGTAGAAGCTCTCAACGTAAAGTATTGATATTTACATAAATAATTTACAAGTATTCGGGGTCAAACTGACAGTGTTATCTATTAACTTTATAATACATTTTCTTCAAAAGACAACTAAACACTGAATTCCAATTAACTTCACCATAAATTTATTCTGCATAAACTACGTTTTAATATTTGAAAAACATGGCACTACAAATTCAGCGACGTCCTGCTAGAGGACCATCATCGGTGCAGCAAACATACTCGGTTGGAACCATCAGAAGTAGTTTGGCCGTTAGAAGTTGATGGAGCATCAAGAGTCTGTTTGGTCTTCAAATTCTTGTCCTTGGACTGAAATTGAATGATTAATGACTTGGTGAAAAATGTTATATGTAGCACAATAACAAGTAATAGTTTCTACTTACAATAACGGTTTCTGGCATAGGGGGATATTTTAATGGTGTAAACTCGCAAACAAACATCGCGAAAAGTATTTGGTAGCTTTACTACAACAGTTATAGTTTATTATATGAATATTCTGGAAAGGGTTCATACAATTCCTGATAAATTTCTTTGTAACACAACTGAATTGAACAACAAATGTGGTCACATGCATGTGGTCACATGACACATGTGCTCCAACTGTACTGTCATAGCTATTTGAGAATGTTGGATATAGATAATGTCCCTTACAACAAAACAAATCCATGATATCCTACATCTGGTGACATGCGAGATCAAATTTATTTCGAGCGTTAGAAATTATAAGAAATGTTACAATGCCACAAAACTAGGTTTTCCGTGTTTGACAATGGACAGTTAGGTTTCATTTTGAATACAGCTTGGTCTTCTATTTAAACCACACTTTTCTATTTAAATAATAGTCACCATGACAATGTCCTAGTCCAAACTATTATTGGCCAAAAGTTTGTTCATTTTTACTGAGACAAGGTTACCAAGCGATATGGCCAGTTCGAGTAATTCCGTAAAAGCCCAATGTAGCAGCTTTCCTATATAAATCATTTTGTAACGGCCATAGGTAGACTCCAAACAATAATATGTTAAATTTCCCATGGACAAAAGAAGTAAAATAGCAAGATATCAGAATGTTTCTCACAGTACGAAAGTTTTGAAGAATATGAGTGTATATAGATTTATGAAATATAACCATATTTATTACACTGCACAACCTAAATCATCAAACAATATTTTATAATAATTCTATATTTCGTATACTGTACTGTTATACCTAGCTTAAGACTGATTTCTGTGGCATCTTGTTTCTTGAACTCTGTGGTAACAATAAAGTATTGGCATTTCTTGTGCGTATTTTATTCACTTCACCATCAGACATAATCTCGCCGACCTCTTCCTCACTTTCAATCTCCAGGCTGAGATCTGAAAATGGGATTCATTAAAATAAATGATTTAGTGTGCAAACCCATTTTTCTTTTAATTCGGCAAAACACATGTATGTATGCATTCATCCAGAATATTACTTTATGCATGGTTATAATTCCCAAACCAAAACTGCAAGCTTTTATTAATGCTTGCAGCAAGCTTGCTACAAGTTTGCAGGAAAAGCTTGCCATAAGCTCTGAATTGGAACACAGCGGCAAGCTTACAACTGATCAAAAAAGCTTGAAGTTCTTATTGTCACATAGGAACACTAAATGTTACCGACCATATATTTGTTCAATGCATTTATGGATAAATAAGCAAATAAGTGAGAAAAATATATTTATTTGATTAAAACAAGAGTTTAATAAGTTTGTCATAGGCGATGTGCAGTTATTTTTTTAACTCTTTACTCCATAGATTATTATTAGATATGTATTTTATCATACTCAATACAGAATGCCTTTAAAACAAGTGCAGTGGAAATTCAGATCACCCATCACAAACAACCAGTAATAACCATCAAGTAATATTACCTCAAATGATGAAACAAGCTGTTTTAAAAATTCGACCTTCTTTGGGGTAACAATATCTGAAAAATAAAGAGGACTAGTTTTGATAACGATTATTAAAGATATCCAAAGACTGATGAAATTTAACTTAAAAGGGTCAAATATGTAATTATTTTTTTGTGAACATTAAAAGCAAGACACAACAGAATAACCAGACAAATGTTTATGATGTTCTAGGCTTTATATAGGGAAACAAATTCTATCATTGATTGTGTGTGTTATATTTTTGTTTTACACAAATACAAACATTATAGGTTTCAAAGAAGCTTCAGACAAGCAAAGTTAATTTGAAATATGAAAGGGGAGATAATTCTGTCATTACTGAAGTAATGTTTCTTTTGATATATGAGCTTCTACAATTGACCTGAGCTTCCATGTTTCAAATGTTATTGGAAACCCTATAGTACTTTAGTCGAGTTCAGACAACATGGACACACACATGAATGGTCACAGTTTTATGCTCGCCCTTAAGCGACAGCAGTGAGCATAGAAAGATAACATTAATGATTCAGCTGTACTATTAGTTGCTTAGTTGTTGGTCATAGTGCTTTCTGTAAAAAGCATATCAAAGAATGGCCAAATCTGAAATAAATAAAATAACTATCAAAACAATTATAAATATTACCGTCAAGCTGTCAAGCTGCCCATGTCGAGTCTCCTGGAGCTGTATTCTAAGATCCTCATTTTCTTTCTTCAGATCTTTATTTTCCTTGTGAAGTTTCTCATTTTCTAGCTCAAGCCTGGCACATTGTTCTTGGGTGTCTTTTTGTGAACCCAACATATGAAAATCATGTGTTGGCATGGTTGAGGTGTGTGGATGTTGAGTTGACATTAGGTCCCCAACATAGGAATACCTGTTATCATATAATAACATAGATATATATACATGTCAAACATTAGAGGCTTCAATATAGCTTGCTAAAATTTTCATCATAGTTTTACATCACAAAGTAAGCACATTTTTTACTATGTCACAGGTCTAAGTTCACAAATCATGATTGATTAAAGCAATAGATAAATACTGTAATACATGTATAAATTAACTTAGAATCTTAGTTATTTTAAGTAGACATTTGATGTTTATAAGAACTATACATGTAATATAATTATTGAGTATACTAGCGTAAGTGATTAAAATATTATAAAATATTGAATAGGAAAAGGGAGAAGACACCACTGAAGACATTATGGCCGGATTGCAAAGCATTTATATTTTGCAATTGATCCGTCAAGCTAAACAAAACAAGAGCACCGCAAACGGCACAGACGCTCAGCTTATCGCCACTTTGAAAACAGCAAAAAAGCTGAACTAAACATAAAAACCTTTACCGGACGACAACGCCGCCGACGCGAGGGTCATGAGACAATAGCTCTTGTTTTTTCTCTCTCAAAAAAAGCAGAGCCAAAATAGTTTGACCTTGAAATAAACAACAACTTCAAGGTCAAAAGTTATCATGGAATTCAAAATACTTGTTAATGGTAACCTACAGGATAAATGACATTAATGTACACTTTTTCATTGCTGAAATTTGCTTAAACATGAAACTTAACCAAAATGTGGATGTGATGGACAGATGGATGGATGAACAGACAGGGACATCATCAATCTATAGACTGTAATCCAGTCAATCAAAATGATACAACTACTTGCATCCCTTGAAATATACAACTATATGTAAATAATATACTATATGTGAATAGATGTTTTAAAAAATGAATACCTATGAAAGGCACTGTAAGGACTGCTATCAAAATGGTTTCTAGGCCAATATGGTGAAGTCCGGTGTTCTGTTCTGTAGCCTACATAACTGGTGTCTTGTGCTGGTGGGACATGTGAATGTGATGGTTGTTGGACTTCAGTCTGAATGGGTTGGACATCTGGCTGAATGGATTGGACTTCTAGCTGAATGGATTGGACTTCTAGCTGAATGGATTGGACTTCTGGCTGAGTGGATTGGACTTCTCTCTGTATGGGTTGTAAATCTGTAGTTGTCACGAGGTTGTTTTCTTTAGAGACATCTTTCTGCCTTCTTTCTAAAATGATGGCTTCCAACTGTTTATTTTTGGCATCAACCTTCATGGCATCTTCTAGTTTCTTTTTTTTTTCTCCACTTCATGACTTGTCGTCTCCTTACTGGTCCTCTTCTTACTGACCACCTTTTTTGTTGGCTTTTTTTACCTAGATGTAACAAATATAGATAAAAAAATATTTAAAATCAAAGGTCACAGCTCATCAATCATTTGCTGACTGATTTATAAATAGTGTATAATATCGTTTGCAGATCAATTAAGAAGCAGAGTATTTGCGTAAATAGTAGATATCTAATTGATTTTACAGAAAACCCAATAAAATTAAGTGTTGGGTAAAGAACCACAACCAAATCCATATATTATCGGTATTTGAAAATGAAGCGTACAGCACGCAATTTGTGCATTTTTATTTTTATAAAAAAGCAGTAATTTGTGTGTTTACAAAAGTATAACAATCACAGCTGAGAACATTCCATTATACTTATGATTTAGATTAAGTCTTTATCAATAAATTACAACCCACTTTACAATTCACTTTGGTTTGGGTTAAGATTGAGTTGTTGTTATGTGCAGGGCAAGACAGCGTAACTATGGTAAAACCTAAATATTAAGACAACACTTGGAACCCTTGGAAACGTGTGTTCTTATTGAGGTGGTCTTAATATTGAGGTTGAATAAAGAGCAACAGTAAAAATGTACTAGAAAATTCTGTTCTCAATTTTGAGTTGGTCTTATTAGTAAGGTGGCCTTACTGTAATTGACACTGCCGATACGCTGACACGATACATACAAATGCACAGAAGATTTGTTTGAGAGATGAATCAACATCTAAAGATGGTTTTAGAACAATTAATGCTCAATCCCGGGTTGGTCGGCTAAATTCAAGATTTCCACATGGAATTCCCATCTTTTCTGACAGCGACATTTTTTTAATAAGCCATGTACAACAATACATAGAATTGTGTCTTAGTGGGATTGTGACTTAATTTATAATGGGCAATAGTTCATTAAATAGTAAACATAACCTCTTGCGCATAGTTTGGGAGATTCATGGCATTGATTCTTTTAACGACACGTCGTTCTGTGCCGCAAAACAACACTTGAACATGTATGTTGTGGGTGCTCAATATATTGTTTTGTGATACGATTTCAGTAAATATTGGTTTCCAAAGAATCATGACACCGTTTAAAGCAAATATTGTCACGTATAGCAGGGATTATTATGTTAAGCATGGTTATGACCTATACTTATTTGCAAGATGATGTAGATTATTACTTTTCAAATTTAAAAATTGTATACACTTGGAACGATGTGATTGCTATGGCACAGTTATTAACACATACACCCAAACAAATTTAACCATATGAGTTGTTAACCATACTCTTCGTCACGGCATAATTTATAGATGTAAAAAAGTGGATCAGGTAAGGCCGCATTCAAAAACCAGAACTTCCTTTGACTCATCTTGACTTACAAAAAGGTGGGGACAAATGCAATGCAGGACACAAAAGCAATACCTATATGGATCAGTGGCATACGGATGGATAGAAAACAGTACTGAAATGATAATCGCATTGAAACCAAAGAACACCGCGTCATTGATGAACAAACTAAAACTAAAAAAAGAACAACATAGGATTTCACGACAAAAAAGACAATTAAAGACTTCCTGAATAATTTCGTTAAATTTCACTTCCAAATCTGGATAAGATTAATTATCCTTAGATATGATACATTCAAAATATCTCGAAATTCACAAATCGATTGAAAGAAAATAGTTGATACATGTATTGCGATGAGTGGCGTGACGACTACCAATTTGTTTATATTAGTGGTAAAATAAAGTAATATTTTGGGTCTAGAGAAAGTTTGATGAACGTAGGAATGTAAGCAGTGCACATTTGATAAGGAAGACAAAAACTCCTTTGTGACATTGAACATGCGAACAAACAAGGGACATTAGCCCTTTATATTTATGCAGTGGCAGATAAATTTCTATTCATCATAAGCCATTATCCACCTTTAAATGCATTAGATACAGTCATATTATACATTATGGTCGAAGTTTAGTCCACGGATTTTGTTTTTAAAAAAGTAAGAGCTACCATATGTCACAATACATTATGATAAATGAGCATATGTTTGACAACAGAGTAACAGAACACTTCCATTATTGAACTCATGTATAATTATGCATATACATTTGTATCACACGTACATAACAACACAATCAATATGAAAATAATGTGATTCCCACACAAACAGTGGAACGGGTCCATATAAGGTACAGTAAAACTTTGAAACCTCGAACTGCCGTCAGACCTAGCAATTAGTTTGAGCCATCAATTGTTCAAGGCATCTACGGTATACGTGTATATGTCCTGACAGTCGCCGGTGCAAGTGTACTATGCACGTTGAACAAACGGCATTTGTTTTCATAATGAATGAACGTCGATCAATAGTCGCAGCATTATTCATAATAATAATAATTAAAAAAGAAATGAAAGGAAAGCAAAAAAGAATAATGCTAATCAATAACCTTGCCCAAAGAACTGTTTTTGTGAATTGATAAACATAAAAAAACACTATATACAATCATAGCTCTATCAAAAATAGAAATGAAACTAATAAAAAACCTAGAACACAATTAGAACACTTCCACTGCAGTATCTTAAACAAATGTTTGTCTATCAGGGTATGTAAATTGTAACAAAATTCCACCAGAAGTTATGAATAACTTACCGGGTAATATTAAACTAGAATTGTGTCCATAGGTCATGTGTTACCCCACTTTCTACTTCTTATGTCAATAAAAGTTTGCACGAAATTTGGTGTATCCAGAACACAGGTGGTCTTGTAATTCTTTTCAAATGTTCCCAAAGACCAACAATACAATATAGAAGCGCTTGCCACAAGATTTGCCACAAGATTTGCCACAAGATTTGCGGGACTTACATACCAACGGACAAGAGCAAATCTATAAATGTAGCATTATTTATAATACTGTTTTAATATTACACATAATACCTGTATGGAAAGGTAGTAATATAATGGAGACCAGACATCTCAAACAGATGATATGTTAGGACAAACAGTGACAAAATGCCGAAATGTGACGTCACAGTGAATCGTAACAAAATAAACAATGGCTCGAAAATCACAAGAAATGACACCTGAATCAAAACGAATTGCAGTCCAAATGCAAAAAGAGGGTTACAGCTATTATCAAATTGCAGAGGTGATAGGAAAAAGTTGAAGTACAATAAATAAATTTTTGAAAGGGTTTGATTTAGCAAATAAAGCCAGATCTGGAAGAACTAGTAGTGACGTTTCAAGCCAAGCAAACACTTGTGTAGTAATAGCCACCCAAAAGCAATCTTTGACTGACATCACAAGTTCTCTGAATGAAAGTATTCCTATCAAAGAAAGTAAAAGAACAGTTCAGCATCATTTACACAGACTGGGAAACAAGAAAACTTACACTAAGCAAAATCAGCAGAAAAAAGCGCTGTTCTTGGTGTAGAACCCATCAAATTGAAAACAAGATGCTCAGTGGAAAAATGTCATCTTTAGTGATGATAGTGATGATAGTCAAATTTGTTATTGGGACTTTAAACCAAAGAAAGGAAGACTGTTGGTTGCCACAGCGTCTTGGTACATGTAATAGTCATTCACAAGGTAAGGTATCGGTAATGATATGGGGTTGTTTAACATATAATGGTGTTGGCACTGTAGCTCCAATTGATGGAAATATGGATAGAATGACAAATACAAGTGTGCTTGATAAAAACGTGTTTCCTGCGATTGCAAAACCTTTTTAAAAGGACCAGTATTATATCCAGGATGACAATGCTCCTTGTCATCAGTCCAGATATACAGCATCTTGCAAAAATGTAAACAGAATAAAATCTTTACCTTGGTCATCCAAGTGACCCAATATTGTCATAATGGAAATCTGTGTCCCTTCATAAAAACATGTCTTCTCTTCTGTGAAATTCTGTCACTTTATATAGTGTTCAGGTTATTTCCTGCCCAGTTTCTGCCTATTGCTGCCAGCTGTCTTGATTTGTCCTGTGATCTTTTCCATCCATTAATTCCCCCTCCTTCACTGTCCATTTTGATTCTCCTAGTTATTCCTTATGGTCTGCCAGACCATTCCTTGTTACTGTTCCTTAACGTATGTACCCATTAATCTCCTCAAGTGGCTTATGTTTTATGAATTGTTGTTTTCTGGGAGGTCTGCATGGGGAGGCACTGTCTTATGTATGTGGCGTTCCCTGTAGCTTCTTATTCTCTCTCTTCAACAACAAGCACACATTATTAATAACAGAGAGGATTTGATTAGAACTATTGTGAAAATCTGATGCATGTTTTAGACTTAGGGGAAGTAATTGGGAAAAGTTAGGGGAGTTAGAAAAGGTAGCTGTCTAAAAAAACGCTCAAACACTTGTCTAGCAACAAAATGGTGTCCAATAGACCAGACGGCATAGTGAAGAGTAGTTTTTTTAAAAATTGCAGTAGGATTCCAGAGAACTGGCTCTCATTCACTTCTCTAAGGTTGTCTCAGGTGTAGTTTTGTCCAAAGTACTTGATGACAATGAGCAGAAGGCAGATCCAAGCGCTCATATTGTAAATTTTGTGGAAGGAAACTGTTCCATGATATATGCCTTACATTTTAAGAAGCATTTCCGAAAGCATCCCGATATTTTTTAGGTAAATAGACTCATGTTTATAATAGCTTCTGACAAGGAATAATTAGACTATGTTATTGATATGTGGGATTTACAACCTCTTCTGTAAGTGACATCATTTGAAGAAAACGCAACATGTGATGTCACTATTTGCAAGCAGGAAACAATATTTACTCCATATGGTCACTTCGTTTTCATATTGCCATGTGTGGCAAATATTACTTACTACGTGTATCAGTACATGGTGATGTAACATGTGACGTTTCTGGAAATGACGTCACTTAATGAAGTGGTTGACAATCGTACAGCGGCGCTCAAATAGTAAGTCTCAATATATCAATTGCTTCATATAACTGTTAATATCGATCAATTGGATTTTCACAAAGTTCATGAACTTTTCACATGATTTAAAGTCCTGTGAATACTAAGTTTAAGGCAGCCTTAAATACCAGCAATATCCTACAATAAGAGCATGTAAATTTGTGATATCTCACATAGAAAACTGCAGAGCCTCGTTCTCAGAAAAACAGTTACCTGAGTGCCGGATATTTCCATCCGCACATGAAGCCAGTGAAAGATTCTTGCATACCCTTTCCACGAAGTTTTGAGCAATTTTTGCTTATAGTAACCTATTATTTTACTAATTCATTCAAGTTATTATTCAATGTTGCATTACAGTGTTTAATGACATCAGCAGCACGAGACTCATCTTACTAGATTTCCAGCACCAGTGGAAATGCTGGACATCCTGGTCTGGTAAGATGGTATATCCACTTGTCTATTACATGCACATTGTTATCTCGTCATATACTGTATATTACAAAACAACATAGACAAGTAAATCTGTTTAAACTAAGTGATACCATTGATAGGGCAAATATCCAGATTTTGTGAACTAGACTATTAGTTTAGTGATGTAAAGTTTAGGGACTAATTAAACGTACAATGTATGAAATTACCTTCATTCCTGAGATATCAGCATTGATAATACATAACACTGAGGCTTCCTGTACTGGTAAGTAATTGAGGTTCCAACATGAGTTCATACATTCCTGAAATAAAACAACACTATATAAAAATGGTTCAATCATTTGGTGAGAAAATGATGTCAAAGAAAGTTCATTCACTGAGATAGTAACATTAGTTTAACTCACCAGTCCAACATATCAGAAGATCATTCCCACAAAAAAACAGTATCTTGAACATTTGAACTACTTAACAATTTTGAACATTCAGGCACTAAATTTAGGAACTTTATTTTTCAACCTATGTTAACAGTTACATTTCCAATACCTTAAGCAACCAACAATTGACAATATTTCAAAGAGCCAGGCCTTTTTTCGTCATTGTGGGAATGTTTCCAACATCCATGGAGGTGGGGTATATACCTTTATTAATTGTCTTGAAAAATTGAAACTTAGCATCTATAAACATTTTTTTGAAGACAAAGACATGTTATGCAGAGCCTGTACATAAAGGTATATTTTTATAGAAAGTACCTAGTACAATCATTTAAGACATTTAGATACACAACTATGCCAAAACAAGAAGCAAACTCATCAAAAGAAAAGAATGCAGCCACATGGGACTTTCCCTTTTGAGAATATTAATGTCTGGATTGGAAAAAATCTTATTTTTGCATCGGGAATACCTTTGCTTTTCAGAGGAACTACCAATTCAGCATATAACTTTAAGCTTTCACTAACAAGCATATTTTTCAACATTGTCAAGGGAAAATTCAAGAGACGTACTGCTGGGACACAGTTCAAGCCCGGAAAAAAGATGTCGCCTGCTTACCTTCATCCAGTTACAGCTGCCACCGACCCAGATGCAGTTCAGATGTAGATGCACAGGTACACCAATACCAGACAGAGATGAAGAAACCAACACTTCGACCACGTCCAGACCTGCAAATGAAAACTACAGTTGAACCGCAAGGTAACAGAGTGGTAAACTAAAATAGATCGGCTTGTCATCATTATGAACAATGTTTATAAAGAGCATAGTGCAAGGAAATGCAGGAATTTGAATATCTCAGTACGTGAAGAACGGAAGTTAGGACTCGGTTCTCAGTTACAGTTTGCATCATGTGGGTTTGTGTACTAAGCAAAATGGAGACGTTCACAAACTGTAGAGAGAACAAGGGAGCCGCTATAAACATGCTACTGGCATCAGCGCTGCAGGATATATCAATTGGAATAGAAAAAGCAAACTTGTTATTGATGTCAATGGATATTCCACCACCCACCAGAAGCCATATGCAGACTCTGGTGACTCATGCCAGCCTCAACATCATTAGGCTAAACGAGGAAGACACGGCGGAGAAGAGACGGATGGTCATTCAACACAACTGCGACCAGGGAAAACTTAACCCACAACATATTGACCTATCCTTCGATGGCCGCTACAATGCCACCCGAATGGTTTCATCGTACAAACTCGGACAAGGATCTTCTCAAGCCTTCGGTGTAGCGATTGAACACCATACCAGCTACAAGTACATAGTGGCCTTGGCGGTAGAAAATAAGCTATGTTGGTCAGGCGCATACCTACGGAACAAGGGCTTCGACATCACCTGCCCAGGGGGGTATGCCGATTGTACGGCTACGATACCATTCATGCAGCCACACTCGGAGAGACATATGGCGTATAGCATTGCAGAGCAGCTATCCAATGAAAACATATTCATTAGGACTCTAACGACAGATGGCGACACAAGGGCTTATCTGGGAATGGGTGATTTCTATAAGACACTGGGGAATGCATGAAAAGTCTGCCGCCAAGCCGACCCAAACCATCTTCGTAACAGGCAAGTGAGGAAGGTCAGAAGCTCCAACTGGAGCCAAAACCTGTTTGGCGGCAAATGATTGACATAGTTCGACAACAAGCCACTGCAGCTCTGGCTAAGGATGTCAAGTCCCGATGTAGTGCCATAATAGAAAAACTACGGGCAGAGACAGGTGGTGATTTAAAAAAGGAGATTCCATGCTTACCTGCAATACGTGAGGCAACTCTAGAATGTTACAGTGGTAATTGCAGCTTCTGTCCACATGATTCACTTGTTTGTTCCGGTGTCGGGGGGTTGGCGACTGGTGGTACCACTCAAAGTATCTACCGACGCACAATATCCATCACCTGGAATATACAGAGAATGAGCGCCAACTGTTGTCCACCATAATTGAGATCAGACTAAGCGAGTTCGCCGTCTTATCTGTTACCAGCAACCTGTCGACACAGAAATGTGAGGCATTCAACAGGGCAGTACTGTCATCACTGCCCAAAGACATTAACTTGTCCAGAAACTTTGGTGGGAGTCTGGCATCAAAAACACTTCAACTCAACAATTCGCTACTGGAATTGGTTGGGAAGAAAGTGGCAAGCCTCACCGGTAAATAACTTTCAACATGGGCAATGAGGTACCTGAGATTTACCTCAAGAAGATCTCAACAACACAAAGCAGTTAAAAAAACGACAAAGTTCAAAACCCGCCGTCGAAACAACCGGGTCAAGTTAGAGTATGAGTACCACAGAGCCAGAAATGCATGCCTGAACATTGAGGACGATTACATTAAAGGTCAACGAGATGTACCCAGACCTAGTACATAGTGTTTCTGGGAAACACAACTGAGTTTGCTCTAATAAGAGAATGCGAAACTATGCGCAAATTGGGAGGAGCTCCGTCACATTCATGGCAGAATGTCTGATGAGGCCTGATGCTGGCCGAAACGGGAAAGCTCAATCAAATGAAATATAGTCTATAGTCTAATAAAAACAACAACAACAGCATAACAACAACAATAGCAACAACAACAAAAAGCAGCAGCAGCAATCACAGAAACAAATTTTGACCCCATTGTACCCCTTGTAGTATACTTAAATATATTTATAAAATTAATTATATTTTCCAAAAATGGCATCAAAGTGTGTATAATATTACATAAAACAACCCAAATAATATACCCGGTCTTTTTATGAAGGTTCACACAGAAGCAGAGAACAAACAATCAAGGGGAGATCACTCCAAATCCATTTTTACTGAAATTTGGCTGTCATTTTTTTTAAAAATTGAATTAAATTACAATTTCACAAACCTCAATAAAATCCTGTTGGCCACTGGTTTCGATTGACCTAAAATACTAGCATGCAAAGTTTCATTGATGTAGACACACTGGTTGCTGAAATATCCAACTTCAAAGATTTGCCATCTAGGTGTCGGCCCGGTGCTTTTTCGCCCTCTTTATTCTATAGTAAAACTACAAGATTTGCACTGGAATTGTGAACTCCACAATATTTCCCCAGCTATTTGCAATATCTAGTATTCAAATACAACACTAGTACAGTAAATCCACACCAGAAAACACCACCACGACCTGGTAACTTTTCTGCTATCATTCAATGTATACAGTATCTCCATTGCCATGGCAACCAGATTCAATTTTGAAAAGAGTCCACATAAGGATTATTTCTGTGAACTTTGGTCAAAGTTGGCAAACTACTTTAGGAGGAGACAAAGTTTAAGATAAGTGTGAACGGAGGGCATACAGACAGACAGACAGACAGATGGTGAGGGTTGTATTGAATTTAATAACATTTTTCACAAAACATGATTTTTACAAGTCGTCAGCTTAAAATTATAATGCTATAACTACCATTTTTCACTTTTCGAGAAAATGGAGGTCAAAGATTGAAATGTAATTATTTTGTTTATTTTTGTCCGAATGGAAAAAAGTAAGATTTGGCATGCAGTGTGGTACTGGCAGCAAAGTTCTCGATGAGTTTGGGTCAGTTTAAAGCTGTGGTATGATCGATATTGAGGAAAATATGTTTTTTTTTAAATTATATTCCGTTATAGTAAATAGCGCAACATATTACAAAAAAGCATTACGAACAACTATAGCATAAGTTGTGTTTTAACCTATCTCCAATGTTTGATCTTGTAACATCTTATCGGGATTTGTTTTATTTTTTATTATTGTTTGCTATACACGTTACTTAAATTATAATGGACCGTCGAAATAGGGAACAAGGAATATGAATCGTTATAATTGACGGATTTGTCATATTATGTAATATGAATATCTGCAAGAACAAGCAGAAATCTCAATTTTATAATTTAATTTCAACAAACCAATATCAAAATCAGAACTGAACAGAACAGTATTGCAAACACATACGGTACTTACTGTTACAACAAATCAAACAATGAAAGAAACTATAACATAAGAAAATGCCTGCAAAATAAGTTAGTTGTGAATCGGCCCTCACTAATTTTGTTATATAGTCAGTATAATAGAGCTTTGAAAGAACTATACTGTATTGCAAACACATACAGTACTTACTGTTACAACAAATCAAACAATTTTAGTAACTATTACATGAGATAGTGTCTGCAAAGACGTTTTAAAGTCATCCACACAGAACGTTATAGTTTGAGTAAACTTTCATAGAAGATGGCAGATGGCGACACAAGGGCTTATCTGGGAATGGGTGATTTCTATAAGACACTGGGGAATGCATGAAAAGTCTGCCGCCAAGCCGACCCAAACCATCTTCGTAACAGGCAAGTGAGGAAGGTCAGAAGCTCCAACTGGAGCCAAAACCTGTTTGGCGGCAAATGATTGACATAGTTCGACAACAAGCCACTGCAGCTCTGGCTAAGGATGTCAAGTCCCGATGTAGTGCCATAATAGAAAAACTACGGGCAGAGACAGGTGGTGATTTAAAAAAGGAGATTCCATGCTTACCTGCAATACGTGAGGCAACTCTAGAATGTTACAGTGGTAATTGCAGCTTCTGTCCACATGATTCACTTGTTTGTTCCGATGTCGGGGGGTTGGCGACTGGTGGTACCACTCAAAGTATCTACCGACGCACAATATCCATCACCTGGAATATACAGAGAATGAGCGCCAACTGTTGTCCACCATAATTGAGATCAGACTAAGCGAGTTCGCCGTCTTATCTGTTACCAGCAACCTGTCGACACAGAAATGTGAGGCATTCAACAGGGCAGTACTGTCATCACTGCCCAAAGACATTAACTTGTCCAGAAACTTTGGTGGGAGTCTGGCATCAAAAACACTTCAACTCAACAATTCGCTACTGGAATTGGTTGGGAAGAAAGTGGCAAGCCTCACCGGTAAATAACTTTCAACATGGGCAATGAGGTACCTGAGATTTACCTCAAGAAGATCTCAACAACACAAAGCAGTTAAAAAAACGACAAAGTTCAAAACCCGCCGTCGAAACAACCGGGTCAAGTTAGAGTATGAGTACCACAGAGCCAGAAATGCATGCCTGAACATTGAGGACGATTACATTAAAGGTCAACGAGATGTACCCAGACCTAGTACATAGTGTTTCTGGGAAACACAACTGAGTTTGCTCTAATAAGAGAATGCGAAACTATGCGCAAATTGGGAGGAGCTCCGTCACATTCATGGCAGAATGTCTGATGAGGCCTGATGCTGGCCGAAACGGGAAAGCTCAATCAAATGAAATATAGTCTATAGTCTAATAAAAACAACAACAACAGCATAACAACAACAATAGCAACAACAACAAAAAGCAGCAGCAGCAATCACAGAAACAAATTTTGACCCCATTGTACCCCTTGTAGTATACTTAAATATATTTATAAAATTAATTATATTTTCCAAAAATGGCATCAAAGTGTGTATAATATTACATAAAACAACCCAAATAATATACCCGGTCTTTTTATGAAGGTTCACACAGAAGCAGAGAACAAACAATCAAGGGGAGATCACTCCAAATCCATTTTTACTGAAATTTGGCTGTCATTTTTTTTAAAAATTGAATTAAATTACAATTTCACAAACCTCAATAAAATCCTGTTGGCCACTGGTTTCGATTGACCTAAAATACTAGCATGCAAAGTTTCATTGATGTAGACACACTGGTTGCTGAAATATCCAACTTCAAAGATTTGCCATCTAGGTGTCGGCCCGGTGCTTTTTCGCCCTCTTTATTCTATAGTAAAACTACAAGATTTGCACTGGAATTGTGAACTCCACAATATTTCCCCAGCTATTTGCAATATCTAGTATTCAAATACAACACTAGTACAGTAAATCCACACCAGAAAACACCACCACGACCTGGTAACTTTTCTGCTATCATTCAATGTATACAGTATCTGTCAAAATTTTCAATACACAACTGTCAACATGGCCGAAACGGTGCATTTTCTAAATCCTTCCATGCAAAAATGTAGTTCTGAAAAACAAAGAAAATTCACTGTTTCAGTGCTCAGAAATGACACAAAAGTTGCACAGTATAATGTAACAATAAATACAGCTGACAATGAATCAGTACAGCCAGAGACAGCCTTAAGCGTACAACGACCCGGAAGTACTTGCTCACCAGGCCGACACCGTATGTCTTCACAATACTGTATATGTCTACACCATACTGTACAGCTATAGAGCAACAGATTTTTCATGCAATTAGTTTTTGCTTCCAAATTGTTTACTAAAATAGTATTTCACTCCAACAGTGACAATTTAATGAATAAGTTTTTTTTGAAGTTATTTAGTATGTTGGTAATTTCTTTCAATAAAGTGAGTTACCAGAAGCGCAACAGAAGAGCGTAGTACATACACATGTAATTTATAGAACTTTACCTACAGACGTGTATTTACCTTACACACCACTTACAGGAAATGCAAATTGTTTTAATTGACTGATGTTGAACTTTAAATTGTTTTAGGTGAAAATCAATTTGTTTTCACATTAAAATGATGTTTATCTGTTGTGCTGTGGCTACGTCTTCTTCTAAACAGTTATAATGTTACAATGCAGGAAGAAGTTCATCAATAAAAATCATTTTGGAAAGTTTAGTTAAATAAATCATTGTTGTATAAATGAAACACCTAAAAATATACAACAAATATACTCTGCAAACATTTGTAGAAACATATACTGATGTATATTATTGTAGACAAAAGTTTTAAATCTTACATTGACAGGCATGTTGAAAGAGTTGCTTTCTAAAGCTGTCTGCCATTTCTCCAAATGATTGTAATGAGATTTCACTCTTTGACTGCTCAAATCTGTAAGGATCCTGGGGTTTACTGCAAGCCTGAAAAGAAACAATTCAATCACATAAGCAGCTAAACATCATTGTTCACCACTACCATAAAACATTGGACCAGCAGATCTTGAAAAGAAGATTTTTAAAGTTTCCACTATTTACATATAGGAAAAGTAGCACAGCCCCCGGCTGCCATATTTTTCGACAAACCAACTAAGTTGAACAATCTTTGTCACCCAAGGTACATTTGTGTGAAATTTTGTCGTAATTGGTAGCTTATGACAAGATGATTTTTGAAGTTTTTACTCTCCATTGCCATGGCAACCAGATTCAATTTTGAAAAGAGTCCACATAAGGATTATTTCTGTGAACTTTGGTCAAAGTTGGCAAACTACTTTAGGAGGAGACAAAGTTTAAGATAAGTGTGAACGGAGGGCATACAGACAGACAGACAGACAGATGGTGAGGGTTGTATTGAATTTAATAACATTTTTCACAAAACATGATTTTTACAAGTCGTCAGCTTAAAATTATAATGCTATAACTACCATTTTTCACTTTTCGAGAAAATGGAGGTCAAAGATTGAAATGTAATTATTTTGTTTATTTTTGTCCGAATGGAAAAAAGTAAGATTTGGCATGCAGTGTGGTACTGGCAGCAAAGTTCTCGATGAGTTTGGGTCAGTTTAAAGCTGTGGTATGATCGATATTGAGGAAAATATGTTTTTTTTTAAATTATATTCCGTTATAGTAAATAGCGCAACATATTACAAAAAAGCATTACGAACAACTATAGCATAAGTTGTGTTTTAACCTATCTCCAATGTTTGATCTTGTAACATCTTATCGGGATTTGTTTTATTTTTTATTATTGTTTGCTATACACGTTACTTAAATTATAATGGACCGTCGAAATAGGGAACAAGGAATATGAATCGTTATAATTGACGGATTTGTCATATTATGTAATATGAATATCTGCAAGAACAAGCAGAAATCTCAATTTTATAATTTAATTTCAACAAACCAATATCAAAATCAGAACTGAACAGAACAGTATTGCAAACACATACGGTACTTACTGTTACAACAAATCAAACAATGAAAGAAACTATAACATAAGAAAATGCCTCCAAAATAAGTTAGTTGTGAATCGGCCCTCACTAATTTTGTTATATAGTCAGTATAATAGAGCTTTGAAAGAACTATACTGTATTGCAAACACATACAGTACTTACTGTTACAACAAATCAAACAATTTTAGTAACTATTACATGAGATAGTGTCTGCAAAGACGTTTTAAAGTCATCCACACAGAACGTTATAGTTTGAGTAAACTTTCATAGAAGTTCATGTCAACTAAGGGCATGTGTCTCAGCATGCTTTGGATGTCTTTTGTCTTCGCCAGAGATATAACTGGTACATATTTTAACAAGTCTTGGAAGTGTAAGTGCCTTTGAAATCGAACTCTGTGTATCACGCCTGACAGTAGTCTCATTTGCTGAAGAATCAACTGTAAATGGCATGCTACCAACATATGAAAGTGACTTCACTTTGGTGTATGGAATTCGCTTATAGTCAAATGACCCAGCAGATTTCTGGAAATCATATACTTCACTGCGTTTCAGTTGATGTATAATCATTGACTATCTCCTGACGTCTTTCATGATTCTCATTAAACTAATGGGACTGTAGACATCAGATTTGCAAAGTTCTTTTTCAATATGTGAATGTATGTTGTCAACTTCTTGGATGCTCGAGTGACCTGGTGTACAAAACTTCGGTTCAATTGACACAACTGATGAATGACACTGTAAGAATGTTTGTATGGCATAACTCATAAAACTGTTCCTGTTTTGTGGGATGCACGAATCTGACCACAGTACAATGCTGGTTACTTCTGGATGGTTTATCACAACTTTTTTAAGAATAATTAGCAAAGCGCTTGCAATTTCATTTCCTCCGCTTCCCACCAAGCCATCATTCCACATGACATTGTGTGCTGCTTTACAAGTTGAGCAATGGGCAGTTAAATTGTAAACGTTTAATTTCCTCTTATAATAATAGTTGGATACATTTGCACGTGGACATGTTAACACTTTCTCCATATCAAAACAGATAGTTGTTACAGTTAAATCATCGTTGGCTCTATCACGATCTCTTTCCAGTTTTGTATTATCTTTGTCTCTCATGTGATTTTCATACTTCGTTTTCAGTATTGGAGCTATACTTGTGATATTTATTTTAATCTCATCACACAAATCGCATCTGTCTTTCTTAGGTTTGAAAAATCCAATGTTAAATTCAGTCTTCAAGATGCTGTGGTACAGAGTCTCATTTTGTGGTGTAACACTACTTTCAGCACAGTGGTTTTGATATAATCGATACATCTTGGACACTGTTAGATTTGCTTCTAAGTACTCCTTTGTAGAACTTGCCCTGCAATAATGAGATGGTACCTTTGGAAAGGAACGTATATGCTGGCGTATTACATTGCGGTCTTCTTCTGGGATACGTTTCTTGGTATGTTGACCCCTTTTATCTGAAACATTTAGATCATCGTGTTTCTTATAGAAGTACTCTATTCGTTTATTACTGATATCAAGAGTTGACAAATAATACTCTTTACACACACGGACTCTCTCTGTATCCTTAGGTAAATGGTATGCTATGCTGTGTTTCCGCCTTGAACACTCGGATGATGTTCTTTTTCTGACCTTTAGTGCTCTGTCTGTAGTGTTTGCATAGAAAGTATTTTTCTCTGTATCAGTTAACGCCCAGAATCCATTCTTAATCTCCTCGCACTGATTTTGAGTGAAGTGTAGAGCACATTTGAATTTACACTTTCCAAAGCAATCATTTCGAGTTGTCACCTCCTTTGCCTTCACTATTTTTCCACGTGTATTAGTATACTCCAAACCACTTTGTCTTCTTCGCTTTCTGATATTCTGTTTCCATTGTGTTTCATCTCTGATGCGTTTCCTACTCCGTTTCTCATTGACATATCTATGCTCATTGGTAGAATTTTCTCTAACAATGTCACTGCCTTCAGTTGATTCACTTGAGGTACAAACACTTCGATCAACGTTATTGACTATATCAGATGCAAGTATTGTAATACTTTCATGCACATTTACTGTGTTACTTGATAGCCTTTCATTAGTACCATCTTCGACAATAACTGTTATGGCATTATCATTATACGGAATTCCTATTGTACTATTACTGTCACATAATGTTTGTTTACTCTTTTCAACTTCATTGTTGTTTTCGTCCGTTCCATCGAAATCATCACTGGAATAGTTACTTTCACTGTCATTTTGTAACAAATGAACAAATGAAGTGCTTGCATTATGTTAAACTTCTCCATGACTTGAATATGCTAAAATTAACATCCAGATATGTGTCTCGTATACAGCGATTAAAATGCACTTCAGACACACTTTGGTCAAGCAAAAGGTGGAAGAACAATAACAAAGAACAACTTAAAACTCGTTTACAGCTATCGACCATACAATTTACACCACAAACATCTAACACAGTCAGATACTTTCCTTCGACAATCTCACATACCGTGTTACGGCTTATATTGGTGAAAGAAACATACAGGTGATCAAGCTTCGGCAGGTATTTCAAAACAGTAAAATCCTCGTCCACAAGGTGTTTGCAACCAGACAGGTTCAATATTTCAATATTTGGTGTATTCAGAGTAAAACACAAACTTGAAATAGGTTGATCGACTCCCAGAACAATTTTTTACTATTCATGTAGGTTGAGAATAATAAATCTTATTCATAGCTTTTGCACTGCACATCAAATCGACATAGTAGCAATCGTTTAAATGCAGGTGCATGACGTACAATTCTTTGAAGATCTTCGTTTCGAATACTAAGACAACTATCAAACGCAAAGTCTTCCCAGAGCAAAGATACCTCACTAATTAAGGAATGGAATCTTGTACATGTCCTATTCAGTCAACAGCAACTCGTGTAATGTGATATACGACAGGATCTTCACCAGCAGTTGTCAGGCAGCAAAATTAACGAAACCCTGAAATAAATCAATACAATATGCTCAATGAAGCTATAATATAGT
Source organism: Mactromeris polynyma (assembly GCA_032209605.1). Classification (NCBI taxonomy): domain Eukaryota; kingdom Metazoa; phylum Mollusca; class Bivalvia; order Venerida; family Mactridae; genus Mactromeris; species Mactromeris polynyma. The sequence goes on from JASFXZ010000097.1 coordinate 246,695, forward strand.
CTGTTTTCATTGATTGATCAATACCTATAGAAGCTTATACATGTATGGTTTCGAAATTTTCTGATAGCTGAAGAAAAACAGCAAAATAGTAATTGTAACATCCAATTTTAGGTATTTCCGAAATGTTTACATTTGCAACCAACATCGATTCTTTCTAGTACAATTTCAATTTAGCAATTTTATAAGCACCACATTGTGATTGGAGAATATATATTGTTCCTACAAATGTATATGGTACTTACATGTCAATTAAAATGCATCTGCAGACAATTCTTTAGAATAAACATACTCGCATCTTTCCAACATGGCTGACTTTGTTGACTTTTGCACGTGCAGCATGCGGGTGTTTTCATTGGCTAGATTGGACATGGCGCAATATAACGGTTAGAGATCATCAAGCACGTGACAAAATGCGACATGTGGATTGGTTACTAAATATTCATTCTTAGATTGATCTATGTCCCTAACATAGTGCAAACAAATACTATGGAGCCCTCTGAAGAGTGGAGTTGACGTAAAGTGTAAGGCGCGTTCTTCGTAACGCGGTCCACAATTACAAAAACAATGGGGTCTGGAGATCGAGTAATTCATTACGAATCAAGCGGTGCATTTATCTCAATTTATACAAAAATGTAGATAGCGCATAATAATTTAAAGCCGACGAAGTGTTAATACATGTCGTGTTGTATATTCTGTGGTATATTTATGGGCATTTATTTGCACCCCTATAAAAATGAAGTGAGACAAAATGGCTCAAGAAATGTTTCTGATGTGAAGGAATATAACTAATACATAAGCATTGAAATTCTTTCACATTTACTACCAAAAATGGCAATAAGCAATAATACAGTTTTATTTTGGCCCCTAACAACAGAGCTTTTCACCAAACCTAAAGTCGAATAACACATATATATGAAAAAGAAATTGAAATAATAAAACAATGAGTTAATTACTATTTAACAGCTGACTATCGAATAATTAAGTTTATCCGAATATTCGACATCTCTTATTAATATAATGTCTTTATAAATTATCATTCTGTATTATCCTATGTAAATAAAGGATATTATTATTATAACTAATGTATACTAAATTTGTGTGAACAATGAACATAAACTGGTCTCTCAACAGTAAAATAATATAAACTTTTCCTAGTACAGCTTCACAAAGAAAATATAAGGTCAATGATTTTTTATAGGAGTTGCCCCCTTTAACCTGTCTGAAATCCATTTCATGCTATATAAACAGTTAATTTTGTTAGTCCAAAATTATGGTCAATACATTGAGGTAAAGTTACTTCCCCTTATTAACAGATCTGCAAATACTGTGAAACATTTCCTTTTGATATTTGTTACAACATAGAATAAATGATATTCTACTCATGTCAATAGATTATATACATATTTATACCTTATAATTCTGTACACTGAAGTGGTCAAAAATAGAACAACATACCATGGACAATGTCAGCTCTCCATTGCGACGAAGGTGATCAGTTACACTTCAATATGATTATCTGAAATGTGAACAGTGTAGAAATTTTCACCATAACACTAAAAATCTAACGATAAACCCAAAATATAATTTTATTTTTCATGTGGTTGTTAATGCGACACATTTAAATGGTCTTCAATTTCGGTCTGAAAATTTACCAGTTCAGTTACTTACAAGTTTTTAAATATTTGTTAAAGTAAATGAATATTTAATAAAGAACATCATTGTTAAAATCATATGATCACATCTTCGGTTCACTGACAGTTTACATCCTATCTAGCTCATCATAGTATGAAAACTGTACTAATAATTTGCAATAACAAAAAATTCTTAATTATGCTCTGTAATAGATGACTGACATCACAATTTCGTGACAACAGAGAAATGTTATGCAAACCATACTATAAGTATATATGAATGGAATATACAAATGTCCCTGTTTATACACTGGCTATATAATGTTTGACCATGAGTTACCAGTTACCTCTGAGAGAAAATCTTGAAAGTTACAAACATCTTCCTGTAGGTTGCTCAGTTGAAGTGACATCAATACAGATCTAGTAATGTAGGACCTGCAGAAAATACAAAGAAGTACCAATAAACAATGTTTGAAATGTATGGTTACTGGATTACTCGTGGAAAGTGTGATCCAGTTAGATGGCTTGTATTGTATAAGACAAACTGAACTATCCACCAAATAGCTACTAAAATAACACAATAAACAAGAATTTGTTTGGCTAGTAAAGGAATAAAAGGAGAATATTTCTTTCATGTACAACACCCAATCTGGTGATAGTTTAAGAAGACTGTGACTGTGTGGATGTGACCATGTATATAGGTCTATCAGATTACTCCACCTAAAATCCAACCAATTGAAGCAATTCCAATACACAGTATGGGAGGTAGATTAACAGCAACAGCTGGCACCAGATAACTTGACAATTGATTGTTCAATGTTGTGTACTCACTCCAATAACAATATCTTAAAAGAGGTCCTTATGATTATTTCTATAAATATCTAATTGATTGTTGCGTACTCACTCCAATAACAAGACCTCAAAAGAGGTCCTTATGATTATTTTCTGTAAATATCTTTCTTGTTGACAGCAGACAATTCACATATGATGCTGTGCTTCAACAAAGTCTTGCATCAGTCAATAATCAAGTCAAAATGTGATTACATAGTTTCCGATCATTTGACATTTCAATAACAGTCTAACCTGTACTAGTGGTAACCTTTAAATAGTGGCCACCTACCTACATCAATCAAAATTCTCCCCATCAGATATCAGTCTTCAAATGGCTGGGAATAGCAGCTACCTACCAACCAATGCAAAAGATCCTTCACCTGAAATTGACAGAAAACAATCATATTTAATTGTTCAACCGCTGTCTGATTTTTATTTCAGGATCTGTCTGATAGCGAGAAACCGGAGACACAGGAGTGAAATTGACAATCCACGACTGGATAGGTTTAGCCCAATTTCCAAAAAAACGTGTTTCCGAGACTTATTACGGAGGACTAGAGCCGCATGGTATGTTCAATAGTGGATATATGGATGCTAAGTGGTAGATAAATTATTATAGTGTTGACAAATACAAAGATTTTGAATCTGCGACAGTTTATTTTCATGTGGGAGACTTTGGTGCATGGAGAGTGCAGTTTATTGGAAATCTTTTGTTGCAAACCTTCTCTTTATATACATATATATGCACATATAGACATTAGTCAAGTACCTGTGGCTGCCACCCTTGAAGTAATACTAGTATGCATACATGCCATATTTTCAGATGGTCAATAAGTGAGATTTTCCTCAGCAGGGCTGTTTTTTAAGTGAGATTTGGGAAAAATGAGTGAGACTGTAAATCGCGTTTCTTTTAGGGGGCCACAGTGGGCTTCATTTGTAAAATTTGGGGGGTCAGTTATACAAGTGACCAGATATGATACTCAAAGGCACGTCATACTGGTATGCAAATATTGTATACATTATAACATATACGGAATATTTTGAGAAGTGGGCGTTTAATAAAGGTAAAAAATCACATATTTTTTAATCTTATATGCATCTATTAGAATAAGAACGGTACCCAATAGCAGTTTTCTAACCTTGATCAAAGAAGATGTGTCGAAACTACCACTCGTGCTAGCCTAAAATTTCTTCCAAACTAACCCCTTTGATCTGCCCGTGGGTTTTACGTCACAGAGAGCACAGTATTACGTCACAGCTAGCAGTATTGCCGTCTTACATGTGCCTACGTGACCTTTGTCATTTGCCCCAGTTCACTGAGTTTTGAAGTTTTAAATACCAATAGTAGACTGTTTTAAAGTTCAAGTGCTAAAAGTTTAACATTCTATAGTAACAGTTAATGCTTTTATTGTGTGAACATTGCTTTTTAAAGTGTCATTTTGATTCTTTGATTCATGGGATATACGTGTGATGGATATACATGTAGGCTAAAATGACGGATCAAAGTAAGAATTTTTCAGAGTTTTTTATTTAGCCAAAAATTTGTGCGTGAGGGAAAACCCAGTTTAATCATTAAAACAAGAAGATTAACACCTTTCCTGTCAATAAGATGATTAAAGCTAAATCACCACCTTAACAAACAACGTACTGCCTGATGTGATCAAAAACACGCAAATCAACAGCTGATCAAAGCCAATCAACAAAGTGTCAACTTTGCTAATATAATATGCTTTAATCGGCGTTTTCGGCTAGTATCAAAGCATCATAGCATGTCCGAGATACAAAATGTTGCATGATCAGTGATTTTTTCTTTGAGGTTCAATTTTACGTGAGGTTTTAATCAAACGGCGTTAGACCGTGAGGAAGCATGAAAATACGTGAGGAAAGGTCTCACGACGTGAGATATGGCATGTATGAGTATGTGCTCCAACGACTGAGCTATCCAGACTGACATCTAAACACCAGTACAAATGTTAAGTTTGTTACAAATAATTGTCAAGCATCTAGGAAATATAGCCACCATTTACAAGAGGGAATTTCACGCATCCACCACTCTGTAGTTCGCGACATTGATTGATTGATGTTTAGATTCTACCTACGCACCTGACACGACTTTATTCTAAATGATAAATCGTGCACATGTCACATGATAATGATATATGGTCATGATTTTTGCTGTTTGCAATTCATGAAAAACACACCGTACAACATAATCTGAGAGATGACACTATGCAAAGGTGTATACATACCTTTTAATATTTCACCTTCATCAATTTAAACAATCCGATAATTGTCCAAGACCGTGGACCATCTGCTTTTTGTTGTGAGAGCACAGACGAAAATAGTCTGGTTCCCGTCGTTCTGATATTGCACACAGCAGTGAAAGGGGAAGGAACTCCAGACTAAGACGAATATAAATCCGTATGGCGCCATTTGCAATTCTTGTCTGGAGTCGAGGTAAAAGTTCGTACGGTACGATCCGTACCGTTACTTACAGCGACATGCGTGTATGTGTTCAATACTAAAGTATTTTTGATTTGGTGCAGTACATACACACACGGAAATATAAATCATGTCCGTGTTACCAGTAAAGTGAAAAACTTCAATGAGCTGATATTTCTTCCAAATGCAATACATTTTTTATAGCTTATTATAAAGTAACATATTATTAAATAAAAATAAATGTGCTTTAAATGAGTGTTACCTTTTAAATCAACCAGCGTATTATACATGTTTATATAAGCCATGAAGTCACAGTTGTTAAAGATGAGTCATTCTACCTTCACCTACATTTCGTTAATGACAGACATTGATTGACCAATAGTGATGGTATGGTAAAATAACTATACCCCAACTCAAATATATTTCTTTCAGTTAAATACCAATATACATGTTGGAAAAGCAACAGTTGGAATCTTATAGTATACAGTGTATACTTTTACATTTGATTGGTATTTAGTCAGTTTTGTGCCACTGAAATAAAAATATGGTTATTTTCACCAGGAATGTTTTTTTGATGTTATTGTAATAATATTTAGTGGAAAGAAATTTACACCAAAACGCATCTCTGATGATCTAGCTACATTTTTTTTTACATAATGTTCACAAGATCCCGACCTCACCAAAGCGACTCATTGAACTGACCGGTTAGTCAGAACACTGAAAGCCACGTCAGGGACTGTCTGAGCAACCTGCTACTTACAACGTCAATAGAAATTCACAATAATTATTTGGATAAACTTTTTCTGGCAACATTGATGCCAGGTTGCATCAACTTTCTCTTGTTTTCCTACTTGGATGCTATTGACATGGTGTTCACAAGATGCTGACCTCACCAAAGCGACTCATTGACACTGTGGGCTACCTCTGCATCTTGTTTGTTTACCCCGAACATTGATAAAATTTACATAAAATAAATATATTTATGTAATACTTTCCGTGTTCTCTTGGTTTGAACTACACTGAACAAGTTTTCTAAACGTCCATGTAATTAAATACAAATTTAAATGCAAATATGTACCTTTGTTTCTGTTCTTATATTTTGACGAAATACCAAATGGACGTTTAGAAATTTTGTTCAGTGTATATATAAATGATAGTATTAACAATATATTTGGTATTGTTAATTATCGGTTGTATCTCTTACAAGTGATGTTCTACCAGCATATTGTCTGATGTTGTAATTACAGTTATGTCTTTCATACACCATTGCTGCATGCCTCCAGTTATCTTACGTCAGTAGAATATTAGACAGTCATTTTTGGTGTCTAGGGTTAGAACTCCGGGTGACATGACTGCGCTATGTTCCCTTTCATTGTTGACTGGAGATAATGACAGTAATTCGAGGGCTTAACGCAACACTGTAGTAACTCCTATGTATTTATATAGGAGTTACGACATTGTTATGCATCAAGCAGCACTGTTTCATTTGGTGAAGTTGCCAAGTTGTTTTATGGAGGAACATGTTTGTAATGGTTCATTACACTCGAATCTGATGTATGCACATATCCTTCATGCTGATCGACCAATTTGTTGACATATTATATAGGTAACTCTCCTTATTTGATGTAGAGAGGACAAGTATGAACAAATTCTTCTAACACCTGTCTCTTTTTGTACCACTGTTTTCTGCTGCATTGTATTTCTGTCCGGACATTTGTTTTTGTGAATTATTGAAATAATGAATCATTTTATTTTGCATGATTTGTGAATAGTGCAATTTAACTTGTATGTCTTGGTCATAAAATATTGTATCATCATACTCAGTACATTTAGAAACACACAAAGATTTTCTCAAGGAATACAAGAAAAGGACTTTAAATGTTAACTTTTTATGTTTGTGCATCATTTACACTATATCCAATTACAATCAACAAATGTTTTCATATTAAATGAGTTTCAGAATGCAATAAAATGACGCTTTACTAACATTTCGCAGGACAAAAATTGTGCGTTTTTAAATGTACCGAGTATATTTTCATAGAACAGAACAGTACAGATATCTTTATTTATCAATTTTATTACACACAGCTGATCATATATACATGATAATACATAAATATTTTTTCTACAAATAGAAATAACAAGAAATATCATTAAAAGAAGTTTGACATCAAACGTGAACCAATCAAATTGTAAATTTGTTGCATATTTAAACAACACCCTTCATATACAACATTTGATTGGTCTTAATGTCAAAATCAATAATATACAGGTACGCTTTATTTTGCCACTACAAAAAACTGCCAACATCAAAATTTAACATCTTTAATGACAATCACTATAATAGATATTGATTATCAAAATCAATATTATGTTGGTTTATAATTTATTTTCAAAAATAATTAACATTATCGGCGACTTATTGAATGAATATTCTTTTATGTTACGTAATAGTTACATATAATTTAAAGTTACACAACTTTTATAACAATATAACCTTTCAGTACAAATGAGAACAGTTGTAAATAAAAACAGTGTGCCAACAGATAATATTTATTAGAGAATGATTTGTTTAACAAACACTTCCTGTCTTTGGCAGCATTAATATTGTGCAAGAAATAGCCAGCAATTGGTTCTATATTACACACACAACATATACTCGCTATGATCTAAGACTTTTTTCATTACTGGGAGATTAAATGCGAGTTTTGATACTAGTACTAGTTGTAAACATCATAACAATCTTAATTTAATACAAAACACAGATTTATAATGAGAACACATGTAACTGCAAAACAGTACAGAGCCAAAAGTCTTCTTGGAAGAGTATATATTTTCACTTCCACATTGTACAATTTAAGCCTCATGTAGAAGATGTTGCAGCTCATATTGCACTTAAAGACGATATTAAATATCTTGGAAACCCATGGATGAATATGATGATAGGTCAAGGGGATCTTGATTTATTGAGATTTTAAACACATTTTCTAACAAACATAATAACATTACACATCATACCAAAATAGCATAAACTACTCGTTTTCAATTTGTCACAGATTTTAATGTACACATAATTATACAATATACATTATTACATGCAGATTCGGATACTTGTACAGTAAAACAGTCGGCAGTTTTAAACGATGTTGTGTAGTCAGGTAAAATGATAAATAGGACCAGTTACATTTCTAGATGTAACTAATACAGTAAAAAAAGTAGGACGTTTAAAAACAAAATCAACAGTATCAATTACAAAGTTCTGTCTAATTATTATGTTTAATTAAATAGTGCACAATGTATGTACAAGACGCAAGAGAAACACAAAGTAAATGTACATATAGAGTAAATGAGTCACTAAGACCATTTCCTAAAATATATGATTAAATCTAATGTTTTCAATATCTTAAAACTAATTAAAAATATAGTAAGTTTTCTTTATAATAAAAAACAACAAAAAAAAACAACATTGAAATCTAAGGGATTAAGTTCTTACAGAGAATGCCACATACACAAGACAATGCCTCCCCACACAGATATGTGGGAAAACAACAGTCTGCAAAGCATCAGGCACTGAAGAGGTGCAAGGAAAAAGGGGCGCAAGGAAAAAGGGGCGCAAGGAATGGTCTGGCCGACCATAGAAACAACCAAGGACAAGGAATACATCATGGAACATGAACAATAAGACAATATGTCTGTCTGAACACAGTAAGGAGGGACAGGGCGGGAATAATGTCAAGTATTTCACATATTATTGTGTGAAATCTAACTAACTGAACTTGAACAGGAAACATTTTCAATTAAGCACTAATAAATTTGCTTGGATATATCAAAATGACACAGAAATATTATCTTAAGGATAAGGAACTGCAATATACATTGAAAATTCTACAACAATGGTAAATAAATGTACAGAATTGTAAATACATGATGCAAAAATTTAGTCTAGAGCATGACAAATGTACAATACTATTTTTTTTTTAAATGCAGTAACATCTAAGTACTTGGATCTGGTAACACAACTAAAATGCAGATCTAACACAAACATGTGTCTTCCTTCCTACATAAACCTCACAGTACCACTTCTTCAATTATTGATGATGAGCTGACCTGATTACCCAATTAGAGTATAAATGATACACACCTTCTTGTGTATACCTACATTCATTAGGGGAAAAGAAGCAAGCATTACAACCGACTAAAATTTCACTGTTTTACCTACACTATGTGTAATTCTAAGGACCAATTACAGAGTATCACTATACCATGATTATATCAGGGGACCAGAGAAGCAGCTAGCATTGTGACACTTATACCCAATTTCATCACATACAAATTATCATCATACAAATGAAATAAAATGACTGCATAACCTGTAGTTCATCATATCAAGTCAAGGTTACAAATACTCTCTTGACAAGGACATTACTCCATTATTACAGTCATGTACAAACGTCTTCCATAAGACGTGGAACCTTACTCTGTTCACACCATGTGCTTTCATGTGCACATTGAAAGTCTAAACACAGATAATACCAACCCATCAAGCAATATTATATAACTCAGGATAGTCAAAGATAAGATACTACAACCACCCAGTACACATTGTGTACATGAACCCATAAATTTTGTCTTAAACAACTGTTGAGGTTGACATAATTATTTTTCTCAGTTCAATACAAGAGATATTAAGTTGTTACATGGAACACTACATACATCCTCCCCACACTCTGAGGACCCTGGGGAAACCAAACCAACAGTCTACAAAACACTAGGCACTGTGGAGGTGGGAGGATAAACATGGAATAGAACAGGTGTGCAAGAAAAAAGAATATTAATATGATATCAAGTAAAAGCTTGAATTTCTGGAAATGCCAGATCTCTGTATCTTTAATGTATATTTTAAGTTGCAGTGCAAATCAGACCATATATTTGTTCCAACTTTATTCTCAGCAAGTTTTAAACCTTTTACTACTTGAAGCGAGAACCACACCAAATACTTCTTCAAAATTTCAGCCCATACTTCTGAAATACTTTAATTAGCTAATCATATTGTGAGTATAGTGAATGTTATGAAAAATATCTGAAATATCAATATTGAAAGTGTATGGCAATCATAGTTATAGTGAGTGTTTTGCATTGAATGTGATATATTTAGCTGTGTAAGCTGTTGGTGCATGTTGACAGATTTGAATTACCTTATAATACATGTGAGAAATGCTTCATCATTTTCCTAGATCATAATTATATGTATACAATTCTTTTATTATTATTCTTTATTACAACACTTTGTTTAAAGGCTATTAAATAACAGCAAGAAATAATGCACCACTGTTTTATGTTATAGATTAGCATTTAGCTTCACATACATTAAACTTGGGAATTAAACTATCTAAGCTTATAAGGGTCATCCTCATATAGCAAGTTAACATGCATTATCAATGGAGTATCTACATGAATTGTACATACTGCATGTCAATATCATGGTTCTTGTAGAGCTTCCGAGGTATAATTCAAGTACCTTTTCAAGGACATTTCAAGTACCTTTTCTCAATTTTTTAAGGACTATTTTTATTGCTGATTCAGCAAAAAAGTTCACAACAAGGGCACCAGGTCATAATAAATGGAACAGGAGCCACACAGAATTATGGACTCATAGAAACACTTGCAGGCGCCACACAGAATTATGGACTCATAGAAACACTTGCATGAGCCACACAGAATTATGGACTCATAGAAACACTTGCAGGTGCCACACAGAAATTTGAACACTGGAAGAATCTACCACCCTGTTTGTTTCCTGAGGTACCCTGAAATCAAATCCCTTATTCCATGGATGGACCAGCTCCTTATCCCAGGTATCATTAACAGGGAATTACTTGCTGGAGTCGCACAACCATATTGACTCGTAAAAATACTTGCATGAGTTGCACAACCTTGTAGATTTGTGGAAAAACATAAGGGAGCCATGTAGTCTTGTAGACTCATGCAAAAAGACATACAGGAGTTACACAGCCTTGTAGACTTGTGGAAAGACATAAGGTAGCCACACAGTCTTGTAGACTCTTGGAAAAACATAAGGGAGCCACACAGCCTTGTAGACGCATGCAAAACGACATAAGGGAGTCAGACAGCCTTGTTGCCTGGTGAGGACTTGCAGGAGTCACACATATACATGGACTTGAAAAAGACATAAGGGAGCCACACAGCCTTTTAGACTTGCAAAAAGACATAAGGGAGCCAAACGGCCTTGTAGACTTGTGGAAAGACATAAGGGAGTCACACAGCCTTGTAGACTCGTGGAAAGACATAAGGGAGTCACACAGCATTGTAGACTTTTCGGGGGAAATGTGAGCCACACAGCCTTGTTGCCTGGTGAAGGCTTGCACATACACACATACTAGCGTAGACATAAGGGTGTCACACAGTCTTATGGACTGGCTAAAACTTATATCAGATTCACTTTAATAACATAGAATTTAATCCTAATTTATTCCAGCTGAAATTTGAGCACTGGAAGAATCTACATAAAAGTGTTAAAACATTGCTCTCTAATTTATAAGAATATAAATATTTCAATGTGAAATTTATATATATGCACTACTCAATAGATACTACACAAATATAGGAGTACTACTTGTTTAGACAAGTGTTCATTTCACTATATGACCCTACATGGTTTGCTGGTGCCCTGAAATCTTTCGATCAGCTCCTCACCAGCTCACATGTAGGGGCATATCAATAAAACAGTACGCCACCCTGCTCATTGATTCCTGAGGTACCCTGAATCAAATCCCCTATTGCATGGATGGACCAGCTCCTTACCCCAGGAATCATGAACAGGGTGGTGCACTGTGTGAAAACTGATCTAAGCAAGTAATATTCAACAACATGTGTTTTCTGTGAAATGTTATAATAAAGTTGATAACAAGACACTGGAAGATTAATAAAAACTTGATTTAGCAAACCTTAGCAATTATGTCATTAAGTTTAAGGCAAATCTCAAGAAGTTTTTTTGCTTTGCAGACATGTAAAGCATGTACATCAGATGAACAGAATTATATTACACCCACTTTGATGTAATTACATGGAAGCTTAATCCAAATTAATACCAGCTGAAATTTATACTGACACATTGGTTACAATAAAAGAAGGAACACATGTTATAACATTATTTGATCACTGGAAAAATCTACATAGTGTAATGAAATTGCTCTCTGCTTCATTTGAATATTATTAATATTTCTTAGTGAAACTTTCACACGGTTGCACATGATCACCTATTTAGAGTAGAAATAATTGAAATCAAGATATATACACACTGGTACTAAATAGATACTACACAAATGTAGGAGTATTACTTGTTTAGATCAGTTTTCATCTCACTATATGACCCTACATGGTTTGCTGGTGCCCTGAAATCTTTCGATCAGCTCCTCACCAGCTCACATGTAGGGGCATACCAGTAAGACAGTACGCCACCCTGCTCATTGATTCCTGAGGTACCCTGAATCAAATCCCCTATTGCATGGATGGACCAGCTCCTTACCCCAGGAATCATGAACAGGGTGGTGCACTGTGTGAAAACTGATCTAAGCAAGTAATATTCAACAACATGTGTTTTCTGTGAAATGTTATAATAAAGTTGATAACAAGACACTGGAAGATTAATAAAAACTTGATTTAGCAAACCTTAGCAATTATGTCATTAAGTTTAAGGCAAATCTCAAGAAGTTTTTTTGCTTTGCAGACATGTAAAGCATGTACATCAGATGAACAGAATTATATTACACCCACTTTGATGTAATTACATGGAAGCTTAATCCAAATTAATACCAGCTGAAATTTATACTGACACATTGGTTACAATAAAAGAAGGAACACATGTTATAACATTATTTGATCACTGGAAAAATCTACATAGTGTAATGAAATTGCTCTCTGCTTCATTTGAATATTATTAATATTTCTTAGTGAAACTTTCACATGGTTGCACATGATCACCTATTTAGAGTAGAAATAATTGAAATCAAGATATATACACACTGGTACTAAATAGATACTACACAAATGTAAGAGTATTACTTGTTTAGATCAGTTTTCATCTCACTATATGACCCTACATGGTTTGCTGGTGCCCTGAAATCTTTCGATCAGCTCCTCACCAGCTCACATGTAGGGGCATACCAGTAAGACAGTACGCCACCCTGCTCATTGATTCCTGAGGTACCCTGAATCAAATCCCCTATTGCATGGATGGACCAGCTCCTTACCCCAGGAATCATGAACAGGGTGGTGCACTGTGTGAAAACTGATCTAAGCAAGTAATATTCAACAACATGTGTTTTCTGTGAAATGTTATAATAAAGTTGATAACAAGACACTGGAAGATTAATAAAAACTTGATTTAGCAAACCTTAGCAATTATGTCATTAAGTTTAAGGCAAATCTCAAGAAGTTTTTTTGCTTTGCAGACATGTAAAGCATGTACATCAGATGAACAGAATTATATTACACCCACTTTGATGTAATTACATGGAAGCTTAATCCAAATTAATACCAGCTGAAATTTATACTGACACATTGGTTACAATAAAAGAAGGAACACATGTTATAACATTATTTGATCACTGGAAAAATCTACATAGTGTAATGAAATTGCTCTCTGCTTCATTTGAATATTATTAATATTTCTTAGTGAAACTTTCACATGGTTGCACATGATCACCTATTTAGAGTAGAAATAATTGAAATCAAGATATATACACACTGGTACTAAATAGATACTACACAAATGTAGGAGTATTACTTGTTTAGATCAGTTTTCATCTCACTATATGACCCTACATGGTTTGCTGGTGCCCTGAAATCTTTCGATCAGCTCCTCACCAGCTCACATGTAGGGGCATACCAGTAAGACAGTACGCCACCCTGCTCATTGATTCCTGAGGTACCCTGAATCAAATCCCCTATTGCATGGATGGACCAGCTCCTTACCCCAGGAATCATGAACAGGGTGGTGCACTGTGTGAAAACTGATCTAAGCAAGTAATATTCAACAACATGTGTTTTCTGTGAAATGTTATAATAAAGTTGATAACAAGACACTGGAAGATTAATAAAAACTTGATTTAGCAAACCTTAGCAATTATGTCATTAAGTTTAAGGCAAATCTCAAGAAGTTTTTTTGCTTTGCAGACATGTAAAGCATGTACATCAGATGAACAGAATTATATTACACCCACTTTGATGTAATTACATGGAAGCTTAATCCAAATTAATACCAGCTGAAATTTATACTGACACATTGGTTACAATAAAAGAAGGAACACATGTTATAACATTATTTGATCACTGGAAAAATCTACATAGTGTAATGAAATTGCTCTCTGCTTCATTTGAATATTATTAATATTTCTTAGTGAAACTTTCACATGGTTGCACATGATCACCTATTTAGAGTAGAAATAATTGAAATCAAGATATATACACACTGGTACTAAATAGATACTACACAAATGTAAGAGTATTACTTGTTTAGATCAGTTTTCATCTCACTATATGACCCTACATGGTTTGCTGGTGCCCTGAAATCTTTCGATCAGCTCCTCACCAGCTCACATGTAGGGGCATACCAGTAAGACAGTACGCCACCCTGCTCATTGATTCCTGAGGTACCCTGAATCAAATCCCCTATTGCATGGATGGACCAGCTCCTTACCCCAGGAATCATGAACAGGGTGGTGCACTGTGTGAAAACTGATCTAAGCAAGTAATATTCAACAACATGTGTTTTCTGTGAAATGTTATAATAAAGTTGATAACAAGACACTGGAAGATTAATAAAAACTTGATTTAGCAAACCTTAGCAATTATGTCATTAAGTTTAAGGCAAATCTCAAGAAGTTTTTTTGCTTTGCAGACATGTAAAGCATGTACATCAGATGAACAGAATTATATTACACCCACTTTGATGTAATTACATGGAAGCTTAATCCAAATTAATACCAGCTGAAATTTATACTGACACATTGGTTACAATAAAAGAAGGAACACATGTAACAACATTATTTGATCACTGGAAAAATCTACATAGTGTAATGAAATTGCTCTCTGCTTCATTTGTTAATAAAAACTTGATTTAGCAAACCTCTTAGCAATTATGTCATTAAATGGCACAAGACATGATTAACATACCTATTTTCATTCTTAACACTGAACAAGTCATATGAGACTGCCAATTGCCTATGAATACACTAGTCAGTGACTAAACTGGATTCCATGGTGACCAGACTGCCCCATTATAGCCTCAGCATTTATCCATACTTTGATGCACTGTTTTATACAGCATTTATCCATACTTTGATGCACTGTTATATACAGCATTTATCCATACGTTGATGCACTGTTATATACAGCATTTATCCATACTTTGATGCACTGTTATATACAGCATTTATCCATACTTTGATGCACCGTTATATACAGCATTTTTATATATTATATATTATACTGCATTGTCTATACTATTATGCAACATGACATTAAAATTCCTTGAATAAGTTCATTCACATATTCCATGGCAAACATACAAGTATCTAAACATTAATGATTCCCCACATCTCGAGACACATGATTATCAAGAAAGCATTATATGGTCAAAAATAACATTCAATTAAAAATCGGAACATGCTGGAAGCAACAGACATTATACTGGGGGTATAAACACTAGATAGAGATGGTATGAACATCATACAACATTCAGATGTACTACTTGACACATTGGTTCAAGAGATATCTTCCTGGAGACACCCAGTAGTTTCTATATTGTATTAATACTCAAGTTCCCCACTAAATTACCCATATCAGTACATGAAAGGTCTTCCTAGCAAGAGAGACACTGTACATATTGGTACCACATACATATTTCTAGGGAGACACTGTACATATTGGTACCAGACATATTTCTAGAGAGACACTGTATATATTGGTACCACAGACATATTTATGGAATCATATATAACCTTACTAATGGGATAAAGGACATGCAGGAGTTACACAGCTTTATAGAATTGTAAAAAGACTTGCCAAGGTCATACAGCATTAAAGACTAGTAAAAAAAACTTGCTGGAGTCACACAGCATTATAGACTTGTAAAAAGACTTGACTGAGTCACACAGCATTATAGACTCACAAAGACTTGCCGGAGTCACACAACTTTATAGACTTGTAAAAAGACTTGCCTGAGTCGCACACCATTACAGACTCATAAAAAAACTTGCCTGAGTCACACAGCATTATAGACTCATTAAAAGACTTGCCTGAGTCACACAACATTATAGACTCATTAAAAGACTTTCCTGGAAAGTGTGGAAAGGCATTAGGGAGTCACAAAGCCTTGTAGACTTGTTGTAAAGACATAAGGGAGCCAACCAGCCTTGTTGACTTGTGGAAAGGCATAAGGGAGTCATGAGGCATTATAGACTTATGGAAAACATAGGGGATCCAACCAGCCTTATTGACTTGTGGAAGGGCATAAGGGAGTCACAAAGCCTTATTGACTTGTGAAAAAACAATAGGGAGTCGTACAGCCTTGTAGACTCTTGGAAAGAAATAAGGGAGTCACACAGCCTTGTAGACTCACAAAAATACATTAGGGAGTCACCCAGCCTTGTTGCCTGCTGAAGACTTGCAGGAGTCACACATACACTTACACTAGTAAAAAGACATAAGGGTGTCACACAGCCTTGTTGCCTGGTTAATACTTGCAGGAGTCACACATACATTTACACTAGCAAAAGACATAAGGGTGTCACACAGCCTTGTTGTCTGGTTAAGACTTGCCTGAGTCACACATACATTTTCACTAGCAAAAAGACATAAGGGAGTCACACAGCCTTGTTGCCTGGTTAAGACTTGCAGGAGTCACACATACATTTACACTAGCAAAAAGACATAAGGGAGTCACACAGCCTTGTTGCCTGGTTAAGACTTGCAGGAGCCACACATACATTTACACTAGCAAAAAGACATAAGGGTGTCACACAGCCTTGTTGCCTGGTTAAGACTTGCAGGAGTCACACATACACTTACACTAGCAAAAAGACATAAGGGAGTCATACAGCCTTGTTGCCTGGTTAAGACTTGCAGGAGTCACACATACACTTACACTAGCAAAAAGACATAAGGGAGTCACACAGCCTTGTGGCCTGGTTTAGACTTGCAGGAGTCACACATACACTTACACTAGCAAAAGGACATAAGGGTGTCACACAGCCTTGTTGCCTGGTTAAGACTTGCAGGAGTCACACATACACTTACACTAGCAAAAATACATAAGGGGGTCACAAAGCCTTATAGACTGGCTAAAAATTATATCAGTTTCACTTTAATAACATAGAATTTATTTTTTTAATTCCAGCTGAAATTTGAGCACTGAAAGAATCTACATGGTGTTATAAATTGTTCTCTAATTTATATGAATGTTATTAATATTTCAATGTGAAATTTTCACTGGATGGTACACAATCTCAAAATTTAAGCAGAAATAAAGATATCAAGATATATAGGTGCTACTCATTAGATACTAAACAAATGTAGGAGTAGTACTTGTTTAGATCAGTTTTCATCTCAATATATCTCGACAGTACGCCACCCTGTTAATTGATTCCTGAGGTACCCTGAATCAAATCCTCTATTCCATGGATGGACCAGCTCCTTACCCCAGAAATCATCAACAGGACAGTCCAGTGTGAAAACTGATCGAAGCAAGTAATATTCAACAACAGATGTGTTTTCTGCAAAACGTTATAATGAAGTCAATCATCTCCATACAGGGGTTAAACACAAGATAGTGGTGCTATGAACATCATACAACAGTCACATGTACTACTTGGTACATTGATCCAAGGGATGTTGGCCTCCAGTCACCCAGTAGTTTCTATATTGTATTGTTACTCCAGTCCCACACTAAATTGCCAATATTAGTCAAAGGAATGTCTTCTTAGAGATTATTACATATTTCTTAAGACATGCATGACTCTATATATTGGTACCACAGGCATATATTAATGGCAACACAGGCAATCATATAGAACCGTCTAGACCGGTGCAGACTAAAGACATCACACATCTGTACAGACTGGTGCAAAGGCTTAAGGGTGTGATCTCTTATACTACAGACTGTTTAATCTGCTAATGGGCTCTCCTAAAATCTCCTTAACCAGCCATTGTTTTCTGACATTATTACCAACCATTACATACCAACATTGTTATCCGTCATTACATTGTAACAATCAACAATTTACCAAGTCAAACTTTTATGTATGCCTTTTGGAGTGTGCCTTAAATAGAGTATCGACTACTTATTTCATCAAACTTAAGATGCGAACTGAATACACCTACAGATTTATGTGTTCATACAGACATAAAATTTCATTTTTGATTGCGGTTTATTTTTTACCTAAGAGGCAGCATTGCTACTCAGTAGGAGACAGTATTGTTACCCAGTCAGTAGGAGACAACATTGTTACCCAGTCAGTAGAAGACAGTATTGTTACCCAGTCAGTAGGAGTATTGTTACCCAGTCAGTAGGAGACAACATTGTTACCCAGTCAGTAGGAGACAGTATTGTTACCCAGTCAGTAGGAGATAACATTGTTACCCAGTCAGTGGAAGGCAGCATTATAACACATTCAATAGGAGGCAGCATTGTTACCCAGACAGTATTATAAGTTATTGGGTTAACTTTGAGCTTGTTACAATTTTCAACTCTTCTATTTTGTTATTACATGTACTATGACAGAGCACATTTATAATGTAACACGAACAACATGTCCAATACTTTACATGTTTAAAATGATTTTAATATCAGAATAATGCCACAGTCAGGATGAACCTATTCACACCTAGTTGCTCCACTTCAAGCAGGGGTGTGATAGTGTTCTACATAGGTCTCCCTTATCATTCTTGAGTTTCGGTATAAAGCATTATACAAGATGATGAACCTAAAAATACCTTAGAACAAGTACATGTAAACTAAAATAATGATTTTAATAACTCAATGTTACAAACTTTTACCGTTCCAAATTATGATTCAATTTATAAATATAATATGGTACTTGTATTACTAGAAAACCCCTTTTTAGTCTGTAAGGGAAAATAAATTGAATAACAGCATGATGAGGGGCTCACTTAAGCTAAAATGATGTAAAACACTGAGTACATAATTGTACAGTTAACAACTTTAGCATCAACTTATGTTATCTATGAAATGAAAATAATTCAGTATCTTACAACACTACTTTTGACTAAAATAGGGCCTTTAATGCCCGTCAGCCAAGCCATAGAGATCAGTTTCAATCAAAGGCATGTGAAGCACAAAAAGATGGAGAAACTGCCAAAAATATTACCAATTAATGATGGTCTGCTGGAAAGGGAATAAAATATATGACAACAAGAGAGAAAGTTTGGAGAAATGTTGAAGGTATTAATGGAAGGACCACTTGTCCTAATCAAGCTGAAGAGTACGAAATGGTGAAGGCAGCGGAGTTAGAGCAGCGAAAGTGTGAGTAGGGGCATAACACAGCATAATGTTGTGCAAGCCCGATCCCCGGGGCTCTTGGCCATGCTTGGGGAATTAAGTGATGAGGTTTGCTCACTTAACCCTAAGGGTGTAGCTTTCGTGTTAGCTGGATAGTCAAATGAGCGACGGTGTTCGAGTTAAATAGTGTAGAATTTCTCCGAGGTGTAAGTGCCCAGTGTAATGCTAGCAGAGCAAGAGGACGAGGAAGATGACGCAACAGGCATAGCAATTCATAACAGGTATTTTAATGTGCTACAATTAAATAACTATCACATTTACCTTCCAGGACACCACATGAACAAATTTACCAAGCAAGATGTAATTATCATAGGCGTAGAAATTACATCCTATCAGCGCCCGGGGAATTTGTTAACATTGTGTCGTGAAAGATAAAACCTACTGTGTGAAAAACATTATGCCTCCCCCTAAAGCTGCATTGTCAGTGAGAGAATTTTAATTAATATAATGACATAGAAATGTGTACGGATGAAATACACCGGTTTGAATATGTTAGTCTAAAAAGCTTAACAATTATTAAGTTATTGGGTGGACAAGATTTTCAAGTCAGTTTGACCTTGGCCTTTTCCTGTGGCTCATCAACAATCCACAGGCAACTATCCTTCTAATTTAGGACTGGGAGGCCATAGGATAATTCAGATATTGTGCATACAAGGATTTACATCTTATAGTCAGTTTGTCCTCAACCTATTGATCCCAAAATCAACAGGGACCCTCTACCACCAGCTTATAATGTGAGGACCAAGTTTGAGGAGAGTAGAAAAAGGGAATTCTGGAGTTATTGGCCCAAAATGTGTCATGTATAATTGACACCTGTGACCTTGACCTTTGACCCAGTGACCCAAAATCGAAACAATTTCATAAGAGAGTCAGCTGTTTAGACTTGTGTTAAGACATAAGAGAGTCACCCAGCCTTGTAGACTCGTGGAAAGATATAAGGGAGTCACACAGCCTTTAGACTTGTGGAGAGACATACAGGAGTCATACAGCCTTATAGACTGGTGGAAAGACATAAGGGAGCCACACAGCCTAATAGACTCGTGGAAAGTGATAAGGGAGCCACACAGCCTTATAGACGTGTTGAAAGTTATAAGGGAGCCACACAGCCTAATAGACTCGTGGAAGGACAAAATCACTAAGGTGCATCTACAACACATAGGCAACTAGATTGAGGAGGGCATGTGAAGGCATTCTCGAGTTATTGGTTAGGGAACGTTTCATGTACAACAAACCCCTGTGACTTGAATTTTGAGCAATGACCCCACTATCGATAAGGCTCCTCTACTACACATGATCATTGTTGACCAAGTTTGAGGATGGTATGTTGAGGCCTTCTCGAGTTATTGACCTGAAATATGTCATGTACAATTGACCCCAGTGACCCCAAAATCGATAGGATTCCTCTACTACTAATAATGTCAAGGCTTCTTAAAAGGGGAGGCATAATAAATTATTCAACTGAAATTTGCATTTGTATTGGATTCATCCTTTACTGATTGGTACAATATAATATGAAAAACAAATACTACATAAATAAGATGATTCACTTATGAAAGACCGCTGTTGTTAACGTTAATTAAACACAAAGTTCTATATCTTTTAAGGTGTTATTTTAGTCAAATAATTATATACACTTTTTTACAAAGTTGATTAATATATTGTTCACAAAGTTTTGTACAAATCTATTATTTTTGAAGTAAATATATACCTAGTCTCGATATGTTGAGATATTGAAGTCTTATTAGAGAAAGTGACTGTAACATCAACAATTATTGTCACTATTAATTTTGCCTTATACATATTCTACACCAATATTATTAGAAATTTGTCACATGCCATGAAAAGTATGGCTTGATATGAAATTAATAAAATTTAACATATAACAATTTTGTTTTCACCACTTATGTACTTATATGTTTATTTATTAGTTTTGCTATATTTATGGAAATATTTTATGCAAATAAACTATATATTATGTTATGATATATGGCAATGCAATAAGCATTAAACTAAAAGCTCATTAAGTAAATTGACATTATGTCAGCTTTTGGATTAATATGAAAAGTAAAATTTTAAGCAATAACAAAAACATCTGGTTGTGTAAGAATTATAATGATGAAATATGCATCATAATGCATGCAAATTTGCATTTTATCAGATGATTTCATAGTAAATATCCCACTGCTTGGTTGCTACTAAACTTAAAATTGATAAAACAAGACTAAATGCTGGACTTCATTCCTTAACAGAATCCTTAGATTGTGTTAGTGCCTAGGAATGTTTTGGCACTTGTCAACCAAATGTACTTGAATGGAATTTTCAAGTTTCGATACATATATCTGACATTAAATTATATAATCAAATTGATTATATGGTATAATTTAACATAACACCAAGCAGTGGAAACAAATTTCAATATCAATCTCCATGACAACATGCGAACAGATTCATCAATAAGATGCAAGTATAGATCACCTGGTAACAGGGGTTATAACTGTATCTTACTGGTGCCCGGTATGAACCTGTTAACATTGTGTCTAGAAGCACAAAGCTTAAGAATTAATACCCTAAAGACACATCCCAGTTTTTTGCTATTTTCACATATTATGAATATGTTAAAAAGTTATGTGTTACTAAGTGTATTTTGGTAAATTTTTCAACTTTCACTTTCCATGTATATTACTATACACTTTAAGGTGTTATTTTAGTCAAATAATTATGTACACTTTTTTACAAAGTTGATTAATATATTGTTCACAAAGTTTAGTACAAATCTATTATTTTTGAAGTAAATATATACCTAGTCTCGATATGTTGATATATTGAAGTCTTATTAGAGAAAGTGACTGTAACATCAACAATTATTGTCACTAATTAATTTTGACCAATACATATTCTACACCAATATTTTTAGAAATTTGTCACATGCCATGAAAAGTATGGCTTGATATGAAATTAATAAAATTTAACATATAACAAATTTTGTTTCACCACTTATGTACTTATGTTTATTTGTTAGTTTTGCTATATTTATGGAAATATTTTATGCAAATAAACTATATATTATATTATGATATATGGGAATAAGCATTAAACTAAAAGCTCATTAAGTAAATTGACTTTATTTCAGCTTTTGGGTTAATATGAAAAGTCAAATTTTAAGCAATAACAAAAACATCTGGTTGTGTAAGAATTATAATGATGAAATATGCATCATAATGCATGCAAATTTGCATTTCATCAGATGATTTCATAGTAAATATCTCACTGCTTGGTTGCTACTAAACTTAAAATTGATAAAACAAGACTAAATGCTGGACTTCATTCCTTAACAGAATCCTTAGATCGTGTTATTGCCTAGGAATGTTTTGGCACTTGTCAACCAAATGTACTTGAATAGAATTTTCAAGTTTCGATACATATCTGACATTAAATTATATAATCAATTTGATTATATGGTATAATTTAACATAACACCAAGCAGTGGAAACAAATTTCAACATCAATCTCCATGACAACATGCGAACAGATTCATGAATAAGATGCAAGTATAGATCACCTG
This sequence comes from Mactromeris polynyma, assembly GCA_032209605.1. NCBI lineage: Eukaryota > Metazoa > Mollusca > Bivalvia > Venerida > Mactridae > Mactromeris > Mactromeris polynyma. The sequence goes on from JASFXZ010000097.1 coordinate 269,760, forward strand.
GTAACTGATGTTATAACTGTATCTTACTGGTGCCTGGTATGAACCTGTTAACATTGTGTCTAGAAGCACAAAGCTTAAGAATTAATACCCTTAAGACACATCCCAGTTTTTTGCTATTTTCACATTTTTGCCTTGAACCCTCGATATATTGCGAGGCCATAAATTTTTTTTTCATAAATGATTTAACTAGTTCAGTAAAAATTGATTCCTACAAATCTAAAAATTGATAAGAACGGTATTATGAAATTAATTGCCTCGGACTTTGTATCACACTAAATCACGTTGTTCCTTATTACACGGTCCTGGGGCAATATTACAGAAACATCTTAAGTAAAATTTCATCCTTATCCTTAAAAGTACATTTTCCTTAAATGGTTTATTTAAGATATAGGCAATTATATGGTCAAATCAAGAGTGGTAAATGAATAGTATTAATACGTTGTTGTCATTACCATTAAAAAGCGCAACAGTTTTAATGTGGTTTTGGAATTACATCCATTTGAAGTTTTGAACTTAAGTGAAAATATTTAAGATTGACTTAAGATGCTTCTGTAATACGGGCCTTGTTGTTCATCCTCCTTTTTCCAAAGATCTACTCTCATTACACTGGACACTTTCAGTCTCTTTGAAAGTCGTACCATTCTTCCCGAACTGTGTCACGCATTTAACTCGCCAACAAAACATTCTACTTCATCCCGAGAATTGCACTTGCATAGTCACCACCGCCTCCCCCGCCCACAGCCGCCAGCCCAAGAAACAGGGAATGCACACCATCCTACCACCCTATGACCCCACACACCCAATCGTCAACTCCCTCAACTACCAGCACCAGATCGACCCACCAACTTGACAGGACAGCACCAACCATCAACACCCCATTTATACCCCCAAACAAACTCCCAGTGTCATCAAGTGAACCCTAACCAACAGAGCTTCATTAATTGGTAAAAGGGGCAGGCAGATAAGATAAAAACAAACATAGTATACCCCCCATATAAACATTGTTTATATTGTTAATATTGTTTATAGGGGGGTATACAGTACAACTGTGGCAATGGCTTAGCTGACTTGCATCCTTATCTTAAATCTAAATAAAAAACGCTACCTCCAAATTATTATTAAACCTTCCAAGTTTCATTGTAATAATATTGGGGATATTTAATCTATTTATAATAATATTCAACAAAGAAACTCCATTTGCTCAAAAATGGCACATTTCATACATAACACTATAGTTGATATCTCTCAAAATGATTCCCGAAGTTCTCTCATTATATTCATTTAGTATATAAAATTAACACACAGTTCCTTTCTTAAACTGAGATGTATATATGTCTGCATGTACAATAAAGAATCAAATGCTTGCAACAGCTTCAAGCAGACAACTCCCCATACTGGCTTATTCAATGGATGATTGCAATCCAACCAGCAATTTTGGTTAGTCTGTTGAGACTTAATTCATTTTTGTCTAGACTTGATAGTACCAATTATTCACCAAGTTCGATAAAAATCTGTCTAGAAGTATGAGTGGAGTAGTGTCACAAACTGATAGACCAACAGCAAAAAATCCATGATTATGTACCACTAAAAACAATCATATTTAACTCAACATAAGTCTTTATGAAATATTGCATAATCTTCATAGTTAATAAATCTATATACATGTGCCTTGTCTAAATGCACATAATTTTGCTAAGATAATAAAAACAGTTCAATATTTGACCAGCAGAATATTATTTGTCAATCTGAAACAATTATCTGGCATCCAATTACATAGATATTTCTGTATTCCCTAACAATCGTCCAACATTCAGTATTCGATGTCTGACAATGACTTTCCATGTAACGCAATCTTTTCACTTTAAATACCAGCACATTATTTTCCATGCATCTCACAATGAAATTGTGAAATATGGGATACACTTCATATTTAAAGGCACACTCCCATCTCAGCTGGTTAATAAAAGGACATAGCACCACTCTGGGATATATTTCATATTTAAAGGCACACTCCCATCTCAACGGGTTAATAAAAGGACATAGCACCACTCTGGGATATATTTCATATTAAAAGGCACACTCCCATCTCAACAGGTTAATAAAAGGACATAGCACCACTCTGGGATATATTTCATATTTAAAGGCACACTCCCATCTCAACAGGTTAATAAAAGGACATAGCACCACTCTGGGATATATTTCATATTTAAATGCACACTCCCATCTCAGATGGTTAATAAAAGGGCAAAGCACCACTCATCTAAGCAAGTTTTACTTTACTTCCAATAATTTACTTCACTGTGTGATTCAATGAGTAATATTCTTAATTGTAACATTTTTTACTCCCAAGTTAACTCGGGGGTAAGATTAAAACAAAAATAAAAGATTTAGAAGAGATATACATGTATGCAAATATATTGATAAATTTGTCTTGTTTTTCAAATTAACTCCCTTTATCATTCACAGTAATCTTATTTTTTCCTTTTGAGCCGCGGCCGTGGTCCAGTGGTTAGTGTGCTGGACTTATAACCCGGTGATCTGGGTTCGATTCCCAGTCGCGGCAGGTCATACCCTTCCATGAAAATTTGACAAAAATGTCGATTTTCCTCCACATGTGGAGAAGTTGCCGGCTCCTTGTGGAAGGGTAAGTTAGTACTGGTAAGAATTCAGTCCAGGAAAAACTGGTTAGGTGAACCGGCCGCCGTATATAACTGAAATATCGTTGAGAAACGGCGTTAAAACCCGATGAAACAAACATATTTTTTCTCTCTTTTTTCTGTATAATTAATGTTCAAGCAAGCCTGGGTCAATTCATACTGTTTCACTCTTTGGATGTGCAGCCTCCTGAAGACACCACAGAGATAACTGAGGGACTGGGATATTAAGGCTGGTTTTCAAACTTTGCCAAGATATCATGCCACTAAACATCTACAGCTAGTTAGGCAAAGATTCGGTAAAAACTGTCTAGTAAGAGAGTTGACTAATTTGGTCAAATTTTGGCAAATCAATGGGCCATAACTCAAGAGTGACTAAGGCGATCTGGCTGGGTATCTAACTAGGCCAAGATATGCCAATAAACATTTACAGCAAGTTTGGTCAAGATTGGATAAAAACTGCGACAATGAAAGGTGTGCGACATTAAATCGATCCATCGATGCATTGCCTTGGAAGCACTCTTGACAAAGGTATTGATACTTTTTGAGAAAAATCAAATTAATGATCAGCCATTTTTATTCATTGAATAAAACAAAAAAAGGTTACACTCATCCATACAGGCAAATGTTTTTCTCCAGTTTTAAATCGTTAATCCAATAACGGAACTAAATTATTTTTCCTGAATCTTTTCTAAGCCTGTCAGAAGGAGAACTGCTAGATTCTGTCTTTGCAAAAGAATGTAGCATACGCAGCATTTTTGTAATTCTTTATGATATATAGTGATACATATTGTATCATGAGGTGTATTGTGATATGCATCCTAGTGCATTACACCCATATCGTCTCACCCCTAGACAATGAGAGTGGACAGCTTAGTGGACACAGCCGCCCACTCACCTGCATGCCCATCCACCTGTCACAGGTAAAACTAAAATACCTCTGTCTTTGATTGCCATATAAAATGATGTGAAAAACTATTTATTTACGACATAAATCAGGACATAGATGTGACTGGAGACTTTATATTTATAGTAGCAACATTTTTACTACAAGTTAACCCCACAGCAAGACTTGGACAAGAAATAAAACAAAATTTGTAGTACTCATGTATTTAATACTCTGTATCAGACAGGAACCTAATGATGAAAGACCAGTCAAATGCTGTATATAAGAAATTGTTGTTCAAACCAGTGCATCTTGTCGATTCAGCCTTACTCAAGTTATAATGATGTACATGAGCAATATTCAGCCTAACCTCAGTTATAAAGATGTACATGTGCAATATTCAGTCTTACATCAGTTATAAAGACGTACATGAGCAATATTCAGCCTTACTTCAGTTATAAAGATGTACATGTGCAGAATTCAGCCTTACTCCAGTTAAAAAGACGTACATGAGCAATATTCAGCCTTACATCAGTAATAAAGACGTACATGAGCAATATTCAGCCTTACATCAGTTATAAGGACGTACATGAGCAATATTCAGCCTTACATTAGTTATAAAGACGTACATGAGCAATATTCAGTCTTACATCAGTTATAAGGACGTACATGAGCAATATTCAGCCTAACATCAGTTATAAAGACATACATGTGCAATATTCAGCCTGACATCAGTTATCAAGAAATACATGAGCAATATTCAGCCTTACTTCAGTTATAAAGATGTACATGAGCAATATTCAGCCTTACATTAGTTATAAAGACGTACATGAGCAATATTCAGTCTTACATCAGTTATAAGGACGTACATGAGCAATATTCAGCCTAACATCAGTTATAAAGACGTACATGTGCAATATTCAGCCTGACATCAGTTATAAAGATGTACATTTGCAATATTTAGCCTTACTCCAGTTATAGAGGTTCATGAGCGATATTCAGCCTTACATCAGTTATAAAGACGTACATGTGCAATATTCAGTCTTACTTCAGTTATAAAGACGTACATGAGCAATATTCAGCCTTACATCAGTTATACAGACGTACATGAGCAATATTCAGTCTTACTCCAGATATAAAAACGTACATGAGCAATATTCAGCCTTACATCAGTTATAAAGACATACATGAGCATAATTCAGCCTTTCTTCAGTTATAAAGACGTACGTGAGCAATATTCAGCCTTACATCATTTATAAAGACGTACATGAGCAATATGCAGTCTTACTCCAGTTATAAAGACATACATAAGCAATATTCAGCCTTACATCAGTTAAACAGACGTACATGAGCAATATTCAGCCTGACATCAGTTATCAAGAAATACATGAGCAATATTCAGCCTTACTTCAGTTATAAAGATGTACATGAGCAATATTCAGCCTTACATTAGTTATAAAGACGTATATGAGCAATATTCAGTCTTACATCAGTTATAAGGACGTACATGAGCAATATTCAGCCTAACATCAGTTATAAAGACGTACATGAGCAATATTCAGCCTGACATCAGTTATCAAGAAATACATGAGCAATATTCAGCCTTACTTCAGTTATAAAGATGTACATGTGCAATATTTAGCCTTACTCCAGTTATAGAGGTTCATGAGCAATATTCAGCCTTACATCAGTTATAAAGATGTACATGTGCAATATTCAGCCTTACTTCAGTTATAAAGATGTATATGAGCAATATTCGGCCTTACTCAAGTTATAAAGAGGTTCATGCAATATTCAGGCTTACATCAGTTATAAAGATGTACATGTGCAATATTCAGCCTTACTTCAGTTATAAAGATGTACATGAGCAATATTCAGCCTTACATCAGTTATAAAGATGTACATGTGCAATATTCAGTCTTACTTCAGTTATAAAGATGTACATGTGCAATATTCAGCCTTACTTCAGTTATAAAGATGTACATGAGCAATATTCAGGCTTACTTCAGTTATAAAGATGAACATGAGCATTATAAGTCTTACTCCAGTTATAAAGATGTACATGAGCAATATTCAGCCTTACATCAGTTATACAGACGTACATGAGCAATATTCAGCCTTACATCAGTTATAAAGACGTACATGTGCAATATTCAGTCTTACTTCAGTTATAAAGACGTACATGAGCAATATTCAGCCTTACATCAGTTATACAGACGTACATGAGCAATATTCAGTCTTACTCCAGTTATAAAAACGTACATGAGCAATATTCAGCCTTACATCAGTTATAAAGACATACATGAGCATAATTCAGCCTTTCTTCAGTTATAATGACGTACGTGAGCAATATTCAGCCTTACATCAGTTATAAAGACGTACATGAGCAATATGCAGTCTTACTCCAGTTATAAAGACATACATGAGCAATATTCAGCCTTACATAAGTTATAAAGACGTACATGAGCAATATTCAGCCTTACATCAGTAATAAAGACATACATGAGCATAATTCAGCCTTTCTTCAGTTATAAAGACGTACGTGTGCAATATTCAGTCTTACTTCAGTTATAAAGATGTACATGAGCAATATTCAGCCTTACATCAGTTATACAGACGTACATGAGCAATATTCAGTCTTACTCCAGATATAAAAACGTACATGAGCAATATTCAGCCTTACATCAGTTATAAAGACATACATGAGCATAATTCAGCCTTTCTTCAGTTATAAAGACGTACGTGAGCAATATTCAGCCTTACATCAGTTATAAAGACGTGCATGAGCAATATGCAGTCTTACTCCAGTTATAAAGACATACATAAGCAATATTCAGCCTTACATCAGTTAAACAGACGTACATGAGCAATATTCAGCCTGACATCAGTTATCAAGAAATACATGAGCAATATTCAGCCTTACTTCAGTTATAAAGATGTACATGAGCAATATTCAGCCTTACATTAGTTATAAAGACGTACATGAGCAATATTCAGTCTTACATCAGTTATAAGGACGTACATGAGCAATATTCAGCCTAACATCAGTTATAAAGACGTACATGTGCAATATTCAGCCTGACATCAGTTATCAAGAAATACATGAGCAATATTCAGCCTTACTTCAGTTATAAAGATGTACATGTGCAATATTTAGCCTTACTCCAGTTATAGAGGTTCATGAGCAATATTCAGCCTTACATCAGTTATAAAGATGTACATGTGCAATATTCAGCCTTACTTCAGTTATAAAGATGTATATGAGCAATATTCGGCCTTACTCAAGTTATAAAGATGTACATGTGCAATATTCAGCCTTACTTCAGTTATAAAGATGTACATGAGCAATATTCAGCCTTACATCAGTTATAAAGATGTACATGTGCAATATTCAGTCTTACTTCAGTTATAAAGATGTACATATGCAATATTCAGCCTTACTTCAGTTATAAAGATGACATGAGCAATATTCAGCCTTACTCCAGTTATAAAGATGTACATGAGCAATATTCAGCCTTACTACAGTTATAAAGATGTACATGAGCAATATTCAGCCTTACATCAGTTATAAACATGAGCAATATTCAGTGTTACTCCAATTATAAAGATGTACATGTGCAACATTCATTTTCACTCGAACTATAAAGATGTACATGTGCAATATTCAGTCTGACTCCAGTTTTAAAAATGTTCATGAGCAATATTCAGTCTAACATCAATTATTAAACTGTAGATGAGCAATATTCAGTCTTTCTCAACTTATAAAGGTGTACATATGGATTTATGTACGTCATGCTTCATGTTCAATGGTGCAAAGCATTTCCATGAAATTCTTCAAGTAAGGACTATACCAGAGCTATAGTAACATCCTGTGACCTTATGTGTGACCCCCCCCCCCCCCCTCGGTTTGACTGCAATGATCCTTGAAACAAGAGTGCCAAACTGTCACAATATACGCCCGTTATAAGTCAGAGGTCAGAGTTAAAACAAGACAAATTTAAGGTAATTTCTAAAATCAAAGGGTGATAACTCCCGGGTGACATGAGCAATATGGGTGGTTATCGAACTTGGCCGAGATAGTAACTATGCTCACAAACATTTTTACAAGGTTAGGTGAAGATCAGATGAAAACTGTTTGACTTAGAGAGCGGACATCGCTAACTTGGCCAATTTTGGCTAATTCAAGGGCCATAATTCCAAAGTGCATGGGACGATGTGGCTGGTTATCGAACTTGGCCGAGATATTATGCCCATAAACATTTTCACAAAGTTTGGTAAAGATCGAATGAAAACTCTGACTGGGAAAGCGGACATCGCTAATTTGGCCAATATTGGATAATTCAAGGGCCATAATTCCAAAGTGCCTGAGGCGATGTGGCTGGTTATCGTACTTGGCCGAGATATTATGCCCACAAACATTTTTACCAAGGTTGGTAAAGATCGAATGAAAACTCTTCGACTTAGAGAGCGGAAACCATGTGGACTCAAAATAAACAGCAATCCATTGGTATGAAGCCTTATAATAAAAGCTTTCTGTCATAAAATTTGGTGCATTATTTTTGGCTGATTCTATGCAGCATTCAGACATGATGGAAACATTCCATAATAAAACACTAGTCTTATTTATGGTCATAATGCAAGTTTGCAATATGTGCATCATTAGCCAGGCTAACTTACAACTAAACTTTTACTTGAAACAAATGACATATTGAATTCAATACTGTATGAACTCTTCCTACATAGTCTGATTCCTTAAAACACATGTATATATGTAATAATGTATTGTGGACAAGTAAGGGTGCTTAATCATTATATGTAGGGTTTGTTTGTTATGAATGTTGTATTACAAATGATGTACATGTATGCTAATTTGTTGTATCTATGATGTGTGGTAGTTGTGGAGTGGTCTTAGGACTTCAAGATGTATACACTCAACCTTATTAGTCTCAACATGACCTACACAAACTTCCACAATATTTCCTATTCTAATCAACACAAACAGTCGAAATATAAACATCTAAATCTCTAAAATTTACTGGAACAAGAGTAATAATTATGTCAACCAACTTTTGCCTTAAGTATCATATTAAGATATAATACTTAACTTCCTTTAAGCCAAGTTACCCAAAATCTGTGTGTCGAACTTCCAACTTTGGTACGAACAGACAATCCAGTTGACCAAATTTAAGAGATCAAAATAAAGTCATTGGTCAACTCAAGAACTTGACCTTTAATTTTATATAGATATGAAGTCTTGAAGAGGATGGCCTGTCAATGTCAATGTAATTCACATAGTACACATTTCGTACAAGGAAAATTTAGATGCAATAATACTAACCATAGATATTTATTAAAGACAACCATATTGTTGACGTTTACCAATAACATACATAATCACTATTTTCCCATGAACATCAATCCAAAATATTCTGTTTCGCTTATTGGTTTTGGTCTTAAACACTATTGACAGGTTCATTACAGGATGTACATTAACAATTTAGAAGCTTATTTATCCAATTTGTAACCAGACAAAGGTCAAATTTACTCTTTCATAAGCATGTTCATGATTCCAAATTTCAGCAGATATTACTAACTCCTAAATGAAGCTAGAGTACTTACAAGTTCTCTGCCTATAACCTTGTAATACTGGAAATGACCACATGACCCTTAATCGCAACCTTAAAAGTAAACCTTAATACCTTAATTGAGACCCTGAACCTAAAATAATTTATGAAAAGTTGAAGAGCTGTTGATTATTGATATATAATCTAAGACCTTGTAACTGCCTATTTATAACAAGCAGATTGAAGAGTTTCACTCCTCAATATTCCTAAGGGAAACAGAGTCTGCATTGAACATGACCTTATTTAAATTGAATAGTTTAAAGGATCACTCCCTTATGCAAGAATAAGATATATGCAGTATTTGGTAAATTTTAATGAAATTTTGATGCAAACATAAGTTCCGAAAAGATCCTTAACCTAAGCCCCTGATATGAAATTTCAGAACAAAATAGTTCTGAAATGATCCACTAAACCTACCACATACTTCAATTGAAAAAAGTTCCAAAAATTTCCTGAAATGCACCTTAATATGCCATTTTGAGTAAAAATAGGTTCCGAAAAGTTCCTTAAACCTACCTTAAACCTGAATGTTTGACATTTTCTATACACAAATAATTTACACTAACTGTCCTTAAATAAATGAAATCCTAAGTGAGGTTATATGCAACTTGAAATTTTGTAGCATTATGTGCTGAGTTCCAAAAGGTCCTCAAACCTCAGTAATATATTCAATGCACCTTCATTTAACCAACTTAGAATGAAATTTGGAATAGGGTCTGGCCGAAACGTTGCCATATGATGCAAGTCCAGAATACCCTTAAATGACACCTTACGTAACATACACCAAATTTGTCACCACGAACATACTTCTAACATCTCTGCCAAATTTTTATAAAATGTCAGATTAGGTTTCCGATAAATAGTCTTCTAAATAGTTGTTATCACTGTGCTTTGTGTTTAATAGTGTTTAAGACCAAAACCAATAAGTGAAACAGAATTTTTTGGACTGATGATCAGGGGGAAATAGTGATTCTGTATGTTATTGGTAAACCTCAACAGTATGGTTGTCTTTAATAAATATCTATGGTTAGTATTATTGCATCTAAATTTTCCTTGTTCGTAATGTGTACTATGTGAATTACATTGACATTGACAGGCCATCCTCTTCAAGACTTTATATCTTTATGTGGCAAGACAAAATACATAGAGACTACATCACAACATGGCCATAGCTCCCTTTAACTAGTTAATTTAATCATAGCCCTCTCATTCAAAGAGAAAGTACTTCAAAACCCTAAGTGGTACTGTATATAATCACTTTCTAATCATTTAAATTTCACTACAGTAATAAATACAGATTTTGTCATAGTGTCAATCATCCACATCTTGATCAATATAAAATACACCTTTCTACCAGCTCCCAGGAGCTACATTGATCATACACAAGTTGTGAACCAGATACAATATTAAATCTTAAGCAAGTATTGCTCTAGACAAGAAAGAGACAAAATGAACAATTTACTCAATCTAAAGTATATATGCAAAAAACAAAAATACTCAAAAAGTTCTACTTGAAAAATGAAATTCCAAAGTATTTATATAATAAAATCAAATATATACTGAATTAAGACATTAACTTAAATTTTGAAATTGAAAAATTATACAATATTGCAGTTCTTACAATGTTTTTTTTTGTATACAGCTTCTCTTGAATAAAATGATCTAAATAGTTTATACAATATTGCAAGAAGACAACTTCCTACTGGGGTAAGATAAAAAAAAACGTAAAGGACAATGGTAAAATATCTGGGTTATAGAACACACGTTTTAGGCCTGACTACACAACATACTACATGTATAAACTTTACCTCCTTTGAACTTTGTTTCAGGTAGGTAATGGATGACTGCCTTGGATGACTGTGTAAGTAGTTACAATTGATACAAGTATTAGAATGATGAGTTCTTCACATCTGACTTCAATAAGATGTTTTCAGAGTCTGAAAATACACAAAATAAAGTATATACAATTGGGAAATTAAATATATATGTGGTGTAAATCTGCATAACGAGGATGATGAATACTCCCAGATATCACCTTGACACAGTAACTGCAAACATGTCAATGATAGTCTTGACACAGTTGAAGCACAGAAAATAGCAAAGTGCCATAACTCATGAAGTTTACCCAAACATGATGCGCCCATGATATGCACAAGTATGCTTGGTACTACTAATTCTTGTGAAGTTTCACTGAAATCCCACCAAGGGTAGCCGAGAAATAGCCTAGACAAAACATATTAAAGAACAAAACCAAGGGCCATAACCCAGTGAACATATATCCAAGCATCACGTGCCTATGATATGCACAACTAGGCTTGGTACTATTAAGTCTTGTGAAGTTTCACTGAAATCCGACAAAGGGTAGCCGAGAAATAACCCAGACAAAAAATATTCATGAGAAATAACGAAGGGCCATAACCCAGTGAAAATTGTTCCAAGCCTGACGTACCGACGACATGCAAAACTAGGCTTAGTACTATTAAGTCTTGTGAAGTTTCACTGAAAAGCGACCAAGCGTAGCCGAGAAATAGCCAAGACAAAAAATCACAAAAAGTAAAGGCCACAATTGAGTAAAAATTTGTCTGAGCATGATGTGCCGAAGATATGCACAACTAGGCTTGATACTAGTAAGTCTTGTTAAGTTTCAATGAAATCCGAATAAGGCTTGCCGAGAAATAGCGTGGACAAATTTTGTTTACGAACGGCCAGGAGTTCTATATAGCCCCCACATACAAACATTGCATATGTCAGTGAGCCAAATTTGTCATTTCATTTGTTAAGACATACTAAATAGGAATAAAATATAAATATGATGATAAGGATTTGTTTGACAATTATTATTAAATATTATCAAATAGGAAGACTCCCTTTCATTTCAATTCCCCTTACAATGAGATAGTATATTACACAAGACAACCCATGCAAGTAATAATTTTCCTAAACTTCTTCGCATACAATCCATGTTCTCTTTTAAAACATCTTAATACCAAATAATTCAAAGTGCTAGCTTTAGTTGCAAACTCTCAACAGTAGAACCATATTCCCAGTTTAGAATGGATTAGCGTAATGTCAAATAAAAACTATAGATTACAGCAAGACCTCACTTTAAGACCACCTCAATAATAAGACCACCTTGATATTAAGAACACAATTTTCAAGTCCATTTTCACTGTTTTGTTCCTTATTCAACCTCAATATGAAGACCACCCCAATATATCAACCAGTTTTCAAGGGTCCCAAGGGTGGTCTTATTATCGAGGTTTTACTGTACTTTGTTTTGTGAATAATATATCAAATGAAATAGGCCACTTTTTCTTTTCCCATAAATACAAAGTTTTTATAAAGTTCTGTAACAAACACAGCTTGTATCCTCAGACTTAATATTCACCATAAATTTTTATTCACATTAAAACGAATATGCGCAATTCAGTACATATGATGGGAAACAACCCTAAGCTTTACTGCTCATCATGCGCTTGTACTAATCAATATGACCCGAACTACCGTCATTACTCACCCACCTATTTTTCATGTCCCCAAACATTACTTATTCTCCTAAGGTCTAGAAACAATGTCAGGAAATGGACAAAGAGAACGTACCTTTTTTCTCTTTCCATGGATTCATCATATTGTCCTCATTGGAATAAAGAACTTATTTTGTTGACGCTGGAAAACCACCCGGAATCCTCACCCCCCTCCCCCGACACAGTCGTGAGATGCATAGCTGTTCCTCCTTCTTTCTTTCACAGGAGGCAATGGGATGTTTTCTGTGTCCTCTTGAGCTAAAACATAAAGCACTAAATCTTTAGCATAAACTTATTTATTTTACATGATCACATTAATTATGAGGCCAACCTTAAAAAATTGTTTGTGCGGCATAACCCCGACTACTCTTGCTTTACTGAAGCAAGTTTGTATCCCATGCCATAAAAGAAATGATCCATTAGTACATGATTTGTCTGCCATTTGTTGATAATAATAATAATAACTTTAATTCAAGAAGGCAACATTAAGACATAATAACATAATATTCCCTAATAAACACCCCTCTCCTAATTACAGCTCCCCACTTTAGATAAGCAAGTGCAAGTTTTACCACTTTCAACTTAGATCAAAGTTTAGAGAATGATTAGTTGGTACCATACTTGTTGTAATAGATGCATATGAGACTTAAAAATTAGTGACTTTTACCTTTATTTAACACCCTGCCCAACCCTTTTCAAAATGTGAATACCAGGGGCATTTATTATAGAAAAGTAATTCCCAATGTAATGAACAAATTCAAGGGTGATAGCAAAATCTTTATTCATATGCAGACAGACTCATTATGCTTTTAATCCTTGTCAATCAAATCTAGACAAAATACCTTGTTTCTCATTCTCAGCTTCCACCAAAATGTTTTGAGTCCATTCATTACACGCAAGACCTTCCTCCTCCTGGTATTACTGCATCCCAACCTGTATCAGGCCCCAAATGTAGATGAGAAGGCCCCGAAGGGATCCAAAATAGGTTCACTAATTTTGTTGCTGTTTTATTCCTATAACAAACAAAAATCCACAGTTTGGTAATGTATAGCACATTCAAGAGAGTACCTCTATAATAAATATAATACATAAATTTGGTGAATATGAAAATAAATACGCCTTTGAATTGACAGTACTTTGTGATTTTTTTCAAATTCTGAAAATTCTAATGAAATCACAGTATTAAGGCCATTCTTGAAAATTACCACCTTTTAGCGCTCTGACCAACCAAATATACTGACTAATCAACTATTGGGTTTTCGGAGCCCTGACCAAAGAACAGATATTACAGTAATGGAAGGAGTATGCACAACTTGAAAATATTTATATTTGAGTAGCAATCGAGACACTCCCATTTCATTTAATTAAGTCATATAAAGATGTATCTGGCTCATCTGAACCTGTAATTTTTAATGCAATTCATCCAGTATTGTTGTTAAATAGGCTAAAACATTCAGAATAAGAACCATTGCAATGTATAAACATTTGAAACAATTTTGTGTTAGCATATTAATCACAGACAAAGCTCGTTAAAAGAAATGGAAGTTTTTTCTTTTATTTTATAATAATACAAACTTCTTTTTTTTACAAATACAGAGGAATAAATTATAAGTGTATTCTTTGACAATGCAGATTTATATAAAGTGTTTTTTTCATGTTTGTAAAGGTAAACAAATAAACAAATGATTTCATTAAAACAATATCAGTGTTTACCTCAGTTTGAGCAATATTTGCAGTAGAGTCCTCTGCCTGTACTGTCTCTTCTGTAGCAGGCTCTGTGATATTATTGGCAGTTGAGGCTCAACAACACTAAAATAGAAAACGATATAAATTCTAAAAGATTGTTAAGCCAAAACAAGTCTGACCAACAAACCCTACCATTTTCCCAAAACCAAATTTTTTTGTTAAAAATTAGAGATGTCAATATTGGGTTATGTGGCTAACCGCTTAACCGTAAAATCTTCCGAATGGTTAACCAGTTAACTAAACATGAAATTTGTTACATGCTTCGTATTAAGATATGCCTAAATTCTCGAACACCCAAAGAGTTTCCCGGACTGTCACCTTCTTGGCTTGTCGCAGGAAACAAACTTTGATTTTAGGTTCTAATAAAAAATCTAAGACAACTTTAGAGATGATGATTGGTGAACACATTCATAGGCTTTTTATGTAATATTCATCCATGAATATTTTAAAAGCTATTAAAAGAAAAAACACTTTATTTTAGGACATCAAACGACTATGGTCAAAGGTGTGGTTTAGGGGCAATGCAACTACCAACTTCAAAGGCGGCACAAATCAGCCTTCAAACTATCCATAAGTTTGATTTCCTGCATTGAGCTCTCCTCAATGAAGGTAAATACAGAATCTTGGGTTTGATTTCAAGCACCGAGCTCTCCTCAATGAAGCTAAATACACTAAGCTCTCCTTAATGGAGGTAAATACAAATTTGGGTTTGAAATTGCGCGGCAAAATCCCACGTTTTCCTGTAGGCTTGAGCGTGGCACTGTTACGAAGACACGAGTAAAAGTCAGAATACAGAGACACATATGCAGGGCTAGGAAAAGAAGTATGTAGTAAAATGATATGTTACCTATTTTGTTCATTCCGACCATCGATAGAACTAGTTGCCGTGACTTTGGTGATAGAACTAGTTGGCGTGACTTTGGTGATAGAACTAGTTGGCGTGACTTTGGTGATAGAACTAGTTGCCGTGTCTTTGGTGATAGAACTAGTTGGCGTGACTTTGGTGATAGAACTAGTTGGCGTGACTTTGGTGATAGAACTAGTTGCCGTGTCTTTGGTGATAGAACTAGTTGCCGTGTCTTTGGTGATAGAACTAGTTGGCGTGTCTTTGGTGATAGAACTAGTTGCCGTGTCTTTGGTGATAGAACTAGTTGGCGTGTCTTTGGTGATAGAACTAGTTGGCGTGTCTTTGGTGATAGAACTAGTTGCCGTGTCTTTGGTGATAGAACTAGTTGCCGTGTCTTTGGTGATAGAACTAGTTGCCGTGTCTTTGGTGATAGAACTAGTTGGCGTGACTTTGGTGATAGAACTAGTTGCCGTGTCTTTGGTGATAGAACTAGTTGCCGTGTCTTTGGTGATAGAACTAGTTGCCGTGTCTTTGGTGATAGAACTAGTTGCCGTGTCTTTGGTGATAGAACTAGTTGGCGTGACTTTGGTGATAGAACTAGTTGCCGTGTCTTTGGTGATAGAACTAGTTGCCGTGTCTTTGGTGATAGAACTAGTTGCCGTGTCTTTGGTGATAGAACTAGTTGCCGTGTCTTTGGTGATAGAACTAGTTGGCGTGACTTTGGTGATAGAACTAGTTGCCGTGTCTTTGGTGACTACAGTGGCCGTATCTGGAATCAAGGACTTGCTAACACCACTGAAATAGAACATAATTTACAATAAATATCATACCATGAAATGAACAATTTTCTGCATGTTCACTCTGGGCTTCTGAGTGTTGATATATTTCTATTATCCTCAAAAGTCTTTAAACATGAATTGTTTTGTTCATGAAAATTTTAAGTTCAAACAGTGAAAGGAGAGTTCAAGTATGACGAAAAACATTTTTTTTTATCATGTACTTCACATGTTATGGTAACAGAAAATAACGGAGTTGTCCAAAATTATGAGGGCCTAAGACTCGACTAGACCAGAAATACACTTTATGTAGATCTATTTTTTTACCGCACTATCTGAATTAATGTATGATGTCTGTTTAGTCCAAACACATGCAGATAATCTACCAGTATTTATTACTCTATCGACATAAGACACATAACTTAAAACTGCCTAATGAGAATAAACAGAATACTATTTACCTGCTGGTTTCCGAACCATTTCTTTGCAGCACTGAAAAAATAAAATAACCATGTATGAACATCTGAGAACAAGAGCTGCCTAATGACAATACACTTGAATACTTCCAATACTTGGTAAGAATTGACCTTTCTGCAGACGCTTCGTAGCCACGCCCCCCCCCCCCCCCCCCCTTAGTAACAGGTTCTCGCTGTTACCACGTTAGACAAGCCATGTCTAATATGGCGTTGAACAAAGAACAATAACAGGCTGATGTAGATAGTATTCCATCGGATTTTTCCTCATTATATGGTATTTTGACTTTAAACCATATCTTGACAAAATAAATATTACTTAATATAGATTTGCTTTGACTAGATCAAGAGTTTCAAGCCATAGACTGGAAATTGAAACGGGAAGATGGAATAAATCTTAAATGCTATATACCACGATCAGAAAGAAACTATGTAATGTTTTAGAAGACAAATTTCATTTTATATTAGAATGTCCTTTATATCAAATACTTTTCGAACCAATTATTATGCAATGCATTTACATGAGATCATTATTATTCCATATAAGTCCATGTATGCAGTTTAGTGCGGGTTTACAGGGAAGTATTTCCCCCAAAAAACATGAAACGTTATCTGTAATGTCCATCCCCTTATGTATAATGTTATTTAGTGTGAATGAAAGTCATTTTAATCATCAAGATTAGGTATAGTTATGTTTGTGTACATAAACCACCTTTATTTTGTGTGGAAATGAACATTACAAAAAGGGATGGACAATAGAATATCAGGATTATTTCTCAAATCTTCAAATCCTGCAACATATATTTCTACAAATTCCAGAAATCATTCTTTAAAGACACTATCATACAATAGAAACAGGCAGACACAAGGCCTGTATAGGTTGGACAAATGATATAATGTTATGCAATAAACAATAATGTCGCCTGTGTGCACTATCTAGATGTAAATCTTATCCAGCCCCATCAGCATTTCACAGTCTGGCCCAGTGGGAGTCTAATATGCATCCAATCAGTTTTTAATGTCACCATCCGACACATATATACAGCAACGTTGAGAAATGTAATTTATTTTTTATAGCCTTTAACTAAATGACCATTTATAAAAAATAAATGATCAGGCTTGTGTTGAATATTAGAAAATAGGTTTATTTATTTAACAAAATCAACATACTCGTAGGTGTGATATTTAGGATTTTAAACCAGATATATTACTAATTTCTATACTTACATAAATTGTAAACCCCCAATGCAATTGAAATAAATGTAATGAAGAAATAAGAACTTTTCTGACATATAAATTACTTTCGAAAGAAATACTCGACAGTGAGTAACCAATACCGGTATATCACCTGTATTTAGATTTCAATATCAATTATTACAAAAACTAAGATATTTTTCTCCACGTATATATGTTTATATGTTTGTTTCATCGGGTTTAACGCCGTTTCTCAACAATATTTCAGTTATATATGGCGGCCGGTTCACCAAACCAGTTTTTCCTGGACTGAATTCTAACCAGTACTAACTCACCCTTCCACAAGGAGCCGGCAGAAAATCGACATTTTAGTCAAATTTTCATGGAAAGATATGACCTGCCGCTACCAGGAATCGAACCCGGATTGCCGGGTTCCAAGTCCAGCGCACTAACCACTGGACCACGGCCGCGGCTTATATGTTTATAGCAATACATGTTTCAGTTGCATTTTTTAATCGCAATAATTATTGATTTTATAATTGATTCTGGTCATGTTTAGTTATATACAAACTCGGGCTTATTACAAATTTATAAAGTAATGTCCGTCCTAAGCAAAACAAAGTCCAAATACTTGCTTGAATGCTGACATAAGTCAAGTTATTTTAGTCTAAAAAATAATATTATGTTCCCTCAACATGCAGATATAACATAGTTAATTTGAAATATTTTCACATATATAAATTGCAACTGATTAAAACCAGAATACGAGAAAGCGATATTTCCGAGAGAAAAAATGTGGACCACTTCCAAATGATTGGTTGGAATAACATAATGTAGCAACATTTTAGCTAATAGTATAAATTGTGTAAGATTATATGTTATTTCTTGGATAATTATGTGAAATAAATACATTTTAAGTTGTAAATTTGTGTTTCTTCATGTTTTAAGGCCAGACTTTTCATTAACTTGTAATGTTTGTCCCCTCCCAGTCAAACTGACATTTAAAGGTAAAAGATACAAATACCAAACAAAAAGTTATCTTTTTATCAATGGGGCATATCTGTTTTTGCGTAAATTTTAGACGGATTTAACTTGTGATGCGGTCTGCCGCACATCTTAATCCACCGCATGCATTTGTCTTAGGTTTTGGAAAAGGTAAGAATTTCAAGCCACCTATCAGTCCGGACATCTATTGTCACTATCACACAGCCCGAAGCTACACCTTTTCACCATTGTCTTAGATCAATAATAAACACCCTGTAATTTGCTTTCCCAAAAACTATCACTCTTAGACGAATTTGTTAACAACTGTAGCGCTTGTCTAACAAAATGGCGTCGATAAAACAATGCTGGAGGTCTGCGCGAATACTGTAACGCGATTGGCTAACATGAGCTGTCAATCAATATCTGCAGAAAGGTCAATTGAATATCACAACCTTACAACTCCTGAAGCAAGATGCAGTACTTGCAGAGATACACAATAAAAATTTGCTAAGGTCCACATTTTCGTATGAGTGGTATTTTATATTCTATTTATGTAAATGAAAATTATAGTTAAAATTATCACAGACATATAAAATAGTTTATATATCCATGAAATTCTTTATCAATATATTATTTGAAATTACATAAATAGCATTACACAATTCATTCAAGCATGACAAGATCATAAGTGTGAAATTTAACTGAAAATTAAATTATGTTTAAACTAGGGGCAGAATTAATTTGTAACAAGAGGATTTTTGAGCAATTTTTCAAACTGTATATCAATTAAGTTTGAGACCATGATGGTCACTGAAACGGAACATTGCAGCTTCTTTAACATTATACGGTAATTCAAAAATGAATTTTGTAACACTAATATTGGAATTACACATAGACCAGTGCCGTAACTAGAGATAAAATTATACCGAGGCACTTTAGGGGGGTCCGGGGGCATGCCCCCCCGGAAAATTTTTTTTCCTAGAACGTCTGTGGTGCGTTCTGAGACCATTTTTTGAAGTTTTTGAACCCACAAAAATATGTTATTTTGGTATCTCAAAACTCATATTTAACTGAAAAAGATGTACAAAAAGTAAAAATGGTAAGTTTTGTCGATATAATTGTAAGGATAATGTACATGTATCATGCACTACTTCACAGGCTCAGTGCATAATAAATGTGCACCCAAGAATTTGACATCTACCGCAACCACCGCTACAGGTATGACTACGAGCTATATCACAAAGTTGTACAAAAGAACAGAAGGCAAAGACTTGTAACTTGATCTCGTAATATTATATGTATTAGGTAAATATGACAAATTACAGAACAAAATTTATGAGCAAAACACCAGACAATGCAACTTATGATAATTTAATTCTCCTTTTTCCCGAGTCCCAAGTTTTTATAATTTCATCTGTATTTACTGATACATTCTTATGGATGTAGGCAAGTGCCAGACCGTTCAACCTACTGTCACCCATTGACGACCTTGACCATGACTTAAGACGTCTCAGTGCACTGAAACTCCTCTCACAAGAGCACGATCCAACAGGCAAACTAAGTATAAGCTCAAAAATAGTGTGTATATTAGGATAAAAATTTTTGTCACACATTTCAAGTCCTTCTATCAATTGTACTCTCTTTTGTATGCCTTTGTTTACATTTACCCACCGCAGAACCTCTGTTTCAAATAAAGATTCATTAGGCAAGTCTTCAAGAAAAGTATCTTTAATACCTTCAATATGTTCTTTCAGATTTTTGTGATTTCCTGGCAACAGTAGTGTGCCATTAAGTACATCACCTAATTGTTTAGGAAATCGAGTTTCCATGTGACTTATTGTATGATCCAAAAATGGAAGCCAATGATTAATCCTAAAATGGTCGAACACAGTTGCATTGGAATGATCACCGGCATTAGCTCGGTGTTTTTGCCTTCCGACAGTTCTAGGTTTTTCAACATTCACTTCAACAGCTTTAGCAATGTTACAAGCTCTATCAAATATTTTTCCAAATGCATCTTGTTGGGCTCGTGTTAATTGTAATGTTTCAAGAATGTTTGTTGCCTCATTATGAGCCTTTAACAGATCACATTTCTTGTCTTGCAGGTTAAGAGACAATGGCCTTATGAATGATAGTATATGCTGTGTGATACAACCAACAACAATGAATTCAAAACTTTCAAGAGATTTTAAGAAACTAGAGGCGTCCGCAGTAGATTGTCCTGTAGATTCATGCATAACATCAGTCAATGCATCATATATGTTTGAATAATGTACAAGCAAAGTACACAGGGAGTCTATTCGAGAGAGCCACCTAGTATCAGAAAGAGTAGGCAGAGTTTGTCTATTTAAAGCCTTTGAAAACAAAAAATATTCATATTGTTCATCCTCCTCATACTGACTGTCACACTCTGGTATATCGGCCAATAGATCAGAGATATCATCCTTTCGCGCCATGTGTCTCTTTAAAATGGTTTTCCTTTTTGCAGAATTGTGAAAGAAAAATGTAAGTTCTTTAAAAGTATTCATAAAATTTCTTACTTGTGGCACATTATAACAAGATGACACGACTACTAAATTCAAACAGTGACTATTGCAATGCGTGAAATATTTTGCCTTTGGGTATTGTTCTGTTATTCTAGCCTGTACACCACTTACTGCCCCACTCATTGTTGATGCACCATCAAAACCCTTTCCTCGCCATTTCTGAAGATCAACATTCCACAATTTTAAATTTTCAATTAATTTTTCTGTTATGGTTTTGGCGTTTGTTCTTTCAAGCTCTACAAACCCAATAAAATCTTCCCTGACTTCCATGTCTACAACATATCTGATACAAACACTCATTTGTTCCGTCTTGCTTACATCAGTTGTTTCATCGGCCATGACACTAAAAAACGATGACTTACAAACATCCCGAATAATACTGTTTCGAACATAATCTCCTATACACTCTATCACTTCATTTTGGACTTTTGGGGATGTATATTTGGCATTTTTAGGACCATTTTTTAGATGATTGAATAATTTTAAATCATATGCACTTATCCATTCCAGGAAAAAATTGAAGTTACTATCTTCAAACTTTCCTTCTGCAGACCATCGCCCTCTTAGAGGTATTCCTCTAGAAGAAAGTTTGGCTACAACGTCAATAATGGATTTCATAATGTGTTTGTTTTCGGAAATAGTCTCTTCATATGCCATACTCAATGCAGACTTAATGCATTTTACTTCACCCTTGAAAATTTTTAAGAAATTAGCACTTTCTATTGTAGCATTAATATGGGATTGTGATTTATTATGACCTGGAATCACACCTCTTTTGTCACCAATAGCATTTTTCCAGTCTTTAAATGGTTTTGAAATAAATTCTGCATGTTTTGCATCTGTTTTTGTAAATAAAAAGCAATGCGCACAATAAACACCATTGTCACTCACGGAAAATCGCAACCAGTTAAACATTGACTCCCAGTTTGCATTGTAGTTTCTTCCCCTTTCTTTAGATTTTGAAACAGGGCTTATATTATAAGTCAGAATATTGAACTTTTCTGCATTGGTTAGATTTTTTCGTCGGGCAACCAACGTTCCAACATCTGGGCATATACCTGTGAAAAACGAAATGTATAATATGAATTATTTTTAAGCACATTGTAACTACTAAACTGTGTGATACTACCAGTTTCAACATGTGCAGAGTTGTATCATGACGATTACAGTTTTGAACTTTAAACAGAGATTCGGGTCATGATTGGCAACAGTCATTTCGTAGCCTGGTAAAAAATATAGCCCATTTAAACATGATTTGACAAACGATGGAGTAATAATGGTAATACTATGAAGTTCATAGTCCTTTTTCACAATGAAAATTATAGCACTAACTGAAAAGAAGTTAATACATGTATAAAAACCTTACTGTCGTGTATTTCGTTGTAAATGACATAAAGATGTTTGCACATGTGGGAGCCGATGCACATATTTTTTTCCATTTAAAGCCGATACAGCCCACACGTGCAAACATCTTAATGACATTTACTAAGCCACATCACCCACGACTACAGTCTTTCATAAAAACAAGTCATTAGGAAAGTGCCAGGACAGGAGGACACATAATGTAGACATACTACACTCGTAACAGTACCGGAGTTAACTCCATATTTGGGACCGTCAATCACTTATATGCACCTATTCTATGATCCATGGTCCGCGCATCACTCACATATCTGTGAAGGGTATACAGCACACAAAAATACACGAAAGTTCGAGTTCTCGGTTATCAACGGGAATAGACAAAAACCTTACCTGGTGTAAAGCTAACATTCTCAGTAGAGTTGATCATGTTGACTGGGTTAGTATCTGAATAGACTTCAGATTCTTGGCATAGGGATGCGATAGTATCAGATGCGCAGGAATTACTAGTATCGGCTGCATCTTGGCCTGAAACGCTAGTGTTAGATGCTAATGTTTGTTTCTTGGCCCAAAACGAGTCAATTTTGCACTGTCGTTTCTGTTTCTTTATAGGTGGCTCTACAAACTCTATTTCAGATTCATTTTTAAACAACGGAACAATATGATTTGGTACAAACATATGGTCGGTCTGACTTAGATTGCCGTCTCGAGTCCAAAATATTGTTACTTTACCGTTTGGTGTAACATTTTCAGGACAATTAAACGTCGGTGTTCCTGCTGGTAGAATACTTGAGTTGAAAATATCTCTGTAGGTCCATGGTATATCAGGGTAAACCGATTGTATTTCCCACCCTATAACTGTAGACAGGGCCATAACATGTAAAATCGATGACCATCTCTTGTCTTCAACAGTTTTCAGACCTTCAGTTTGTATACACTTGACGATATTGTCATTTGTCAATGCTGAGTCTGATTCATTTGAAATTACAATTTGATACAACACCCCAATGTCATCTGGGCCGAGATTCATCTGCTTAATGATTCGCATTATAAGAGCGTGATCCGTCCCATACCGTTCTGGATAGGTTTGTAGCTCGTTGGCAACAGCATGTCGAAGACCACGAGCAAGCTGCTCATTACCTGAAATGAATTGAGATAGAGAAGGATATGATATTTAAGGATATTATATTTTTTTATTTAGTGTAGTTGTTTATTCTGGACATTCGACTATTAAACATTGTCCATGGTAAAGTAAAACGGACTTATTCCATAAGTATGAGCTTTGCTAAAGTGTTGCGCCAATGAAAAAGAGGTTTTGTGTTATATTGATAATATTGATAGAGGGACACACGTACAAAGCACGCACGCGCGCGCAGACGCACGCACACACACACACTTGACTTACCAGACAGAGCCAGAGAACAGGAGTTATATAAACAATTTCCGTCACCGGTAGACTTTGCAGCACTATAACCAGAGATAATCCACTTTTCCGGTAGAAGAGCCATTGCCAGGTCATCCTGAAATACAAAACATTTTTACTGCGCTAGAAAATTAATGTAAACATGTATGTATCTATAGTTATAACACCTGGGCCCGGGGATATAAAACTTTTTTCGTGCTCAACTCAGTTTGAGATCGAAAATTGACTTGCGCTTTAACTCTGTACCTCAATACAAATACATTAAAACATGTTTAAGTGAGGTCTAAAAATGCAAAAGAGAATTTTCAGTAAAATCGGTAAACTAGAGTTGTCTTGAACACATTTTAAAACTTTGCAGCATGAACTCGAGTTGAGCACGAATTTTTTTTTATAACCTCAGGCCCCACTCATGTTTTATCTGTTAACCGGCCTGGTGTTCACAACGCGTTTTCAGTCTCAATTGAGTTTGAAATTTGGAATAAGTTTTACACAAAACCTCACGGTAAAACGTCGTAAAAGAATTATAACCAGTATTGAATTATAACCTTTTAACCAAGAGATCTCTTGACTAACGGGCATTTAATAATAATCAATGGACGGGACGAAGGCTCATCTTTTAACTATACCGTATGTGATCTGGATAGAAAAATATCAATTGAAAATGAAAATACAAGAAAAAAAATGTTCACTTCCGAGAATCGAACCCGGATCTCCTGCGTGACAGTCGTCCATGCTAACCATTACGCCACTTAACCATACGCTACAATTTACACAGAAAAATCGGTGTCTTACTTAAAGCAAATAAAAAAAGCGCAATCAAAATATTGATTCAGTTTATTTTTCACTTTTTGAAATTTTTCAATGTTTATTCGTTCTATTTTACCTGACCATACATCTCTACAGCACATTGTTTCCTGGTGGAATAATTTTACTTTAAACATTTAGATGACGAAAAAGTTCTGTGGCGGTATTTTTAAAAAAACAATAACAGACTATTCTTACCACTTCATAAGGACCTGGGTTAATCTCCACTCCTGCTGCAAACAACAGTAAACCAATGAAGGTCACAGCTCCCAATACTCTTAAAGTATCGAGGTCAAGCAGGCCTCTTGTACGAGGGTGGAAGCGACCGATTCTAGCGCGGTAGGTGTCTGTGTCAACCATTTTGATTGTTTATCAAAACGCGTTTATCCCGCGACAAAAACTTGAAAACGCGTTTATCCCGAGACAGTTTTAGTATAATGTATGAAGTAACTGAAGTTGCTCTTGGAAACGCAGTGGAAATCTTAAAATGGGACTCAAAAGATAAATAAAAATACTTTAGGAACATTTTATCACTTTTATTTTTTTATTTAACATTATATATTTATCACATGCTACTCAAATTTTAACCGAGGCACGCGCCTCGGTGTGCCTCAGTGTAGTTACGCCACTGTAGACCATTTGAAAGAAATTTGTGATCAGGTAAGACTTCAGGATTCCACAATACAGTAAAATCTCACATAAAGATCATGTGCACCTCAATAAAACCACATAAAATTAAGAACACAATGGTCACCATTTTGCTCTTTATTAAACCTCAATATTAAGACCACCTCATTATTAAGACCAGTATTCTAGGTTCACAAGGGTGGTCTTATTCCTGAGGTTTTACTGTATAACAACAGGTGAAAAGTGGCATTGTCCTTGACAGCCAGGTTAAAGCTTCGTCAATCCTTCTAGTACTTTCAGATGAGAAGATTGAAGGAATATTTGCTTAAATTTTGCCGGGTAGGGTTATGCCTAGTCCAGCCTCGGACGTCACATCTCTATACTGTCGCTGTACATCTGTTACGAAGACGCATGTAAAATTCGGAATACACAGACATATAGGCTGGGCTAGTTTATGCCAAACAAATAATTTATTAAGGACAGCCATGGAACATACATGCAGACAAAACACCTGTCTAGTCATTAAGTATTTAAAACAACTTACCTAGTAGCCAAACACAGAATGGAGAACATGCTGATAACTTGTCTTATAAGCTTGTCTTTGTATATATTTATATTTCAATCTGAAAGATACAAACAATACATGTAACATGGCATTTTAAGGGTAAAATAAACATTCAAGTTTCTCTATAATATAATTACTAATTGAACATTTAACTTCATAGGACCCTTGTATCTAGTTAATATTGTGTATGGGCTTTCAAGTTCAATGTATTGTCATGTAAAATTATTTCATCCACAGCTGACTTCAGATAAATAATTCAATAAACAGTAAAACCTCACTTCAAGGTAAAGAATATGCATTATGCACCAAAACAGTTTTTCTCCCGTTTTGCAGTCACAATATTGCACCAGTTATTAAATATTCTGGCCTTAATTTGCAATGAAAGGTGGACAATTGCCTACAAACATAGAACTTGCAAAAACCTCAATAGTAAGACCACCATTGGTTCTGAAGAAAAAGCTGGGAGCACAGTAAACCCCCAATAGTTAGACCACCATTGGTTCTGAAGACAGGCATTCTTCTATTGAAGAGTTCTTAATCTCAAGTTAAAATGAAAAAGAAAAAAGCAATACTGGATCATTACTGAGATGGTCTTAATTTTCAGGAGGGGAGGTCTTGGAGTGAGATTTTAGTGTAGTTTGTTTCAAGTTGAAGTCAAAAACAATATTTAATTGAAAGCAATAAACATAATTTTATTTATTTTTTTAAAGAGAATCACTTATATATGTAGGGACCATTTTCAGGAGTTAAAATATGGTTACACGAAACAAACAATTTTGTGAGGATGGACTAACAACTGAAAATTCGGAATATAAAACAGTATTCAATTAGTTCAATTAATTTCATCGAACTTTTAAATTATATCAAAATGTGTATGATTGATTGTCTAGGTTTCACCAAAATTCGCCCACATTCACCGGTGTACTCTTGCGCATTGTTGAGGTTACCAACAATAAGATAGGCATGCGTGATTTGATATTCGACTAGGATTTAAAAAAGGCTGTATTGATGTATTTGAAGAAAACTGTATTCTAATAAGGAAGAAAGATGACAGGGCCGTAAATTGCCTCCCCTAGAAGGGGAGGCACCCCGCCGAGTGGAGCGAGGCAAAAAAAAATTTGGACCCTTTTTAGACAAAAAATGATTTTTTTTTCAGCCCGCAATAGGAGGCAACTGCCTACATGCCTCCATGTAATTTACGGCCCTGGATGACCGACTACTTCCATATCATTCATTGCCACCGAAAAGATGGACGCACACAGAAAGTCACGTGACAACAGCTATATAATCATATCAGGTTTCAAAGTATCAATTAACATCAATATCTTCACGCTTTGAAATATGTGCACAAAACATAGCATAAATTGCAAAAATAAACATCATACAAAATAGCATTATTGTTTGACCACATGTAGGCTCATAAATGGATGAGAGCAGTTTTAATTTATCGTAATTTTCAACTCAAATAAACACGTCTATGCCAGTATTTTAACATGCAAACATTGCCCATACATATGTTTGAGTCGAATGCAAAAGAACTATAACATCTCTGACCTAGAAACTGAAAAAATGCATTCTTGTCGAAATAATTTTAAATCATGTCTTACCTTCTAGATAGATCTACAGTCTTTTGAATTTGATTTTACACAATGACGACATGAGAGGTGCCCTCAGGTAAGCCAATCAAAACGTTGCTGGCAAAACACATAGCGGTAACCAGTGGAGACATTATAACGGTAACGCCCTGTGTAGACACTTTGTGTAATATTGAATTGAGAGATTGGGGGCCCGGATACAATAAATTTACATTGTGAATACAGTACGTTGTTGAGAATATTGTACTAGTTGTGTATACATGTGTGTATTGATGTTGTTACGCTAGTGACATGTTAGTTATACGAGTAGTTCTTGAAGCACAACTTTCGTTCTCGCTGTTCTGTATTTTGATTTTAAGGGCTTTACAAAGTAGTTGTTCGTTATGTTGTGTGTAAAGTACACTTTTAATTTGTGCGCCGTAGTAGTACATGCGTCAGAGCAAGAAAGATGTTGTGTGGCTCCTGTTACAAAACGTGCTGAGAACATGTTACACAATTAAGGTCAAATGAATGAGTTTCAACTAAACGACGTAAATTTGGAATCGAATACACCACTTGAGGGGCCTCATACCTTACGTACCATGTATAAACTATTAGCAATTGGGCATACCTGTACATTTAATAATGAAATAATCCAAATATTGTTTTAACTGCCTCCGTAGCGCAGTTGGCTAAGCTTCATTTTGTACACTTCGTATCACGTTTTATGGGCG
The DNA here is from genome assembly GCA_032209605.1 of Mactromeris polynyma. Taxonomy (NCBI): domain Eukaryota; kingdom Metazoa; phylum Mollusca; class Bivalvia; order Venerida; family Mactridae; genus Mactromeris; species Mactromeris polynyma. The sequence continues at coordinate 298,100 of JASFXZ010000097.1, forward strand.
TGGGTTCGAGTCCCTGCATTTTTTAACTCATTATTTTGTAGAGTTTGCTTAGCACGCTTTTCGCGCAAATATATAAATACACAAAACAGTATATAAATGACTTTATTACAGTCAGATAAAATATAATAAAATAAATATTAACGAAAAAAATGCAAACACAATTTGGAATAAAAATAAAATACATCAATCTATAATCGAACAATTATATCATTCAATTTGAATATTTCATTTAACGCTTGGTCTACACGGATTTTGAAACTGCCTGTAATGAAATACTGAAAGTATTAAGGACATTCATATCATTTATAAGTAACCATTTCAATCGACGGTGGTATGATATAAATGTACGCCTGGATGTACACGCTTACTTTCCATGCACCCTAAACTGTCAGTCGTCTTCCAGTGATATAACCAATTAAATACAAATATTAGGTTATTCAACGGTTTTCTCGTGATTTCATTTACACATTCTCGATCTCCCAAATAACAAAATTAGCCAGCGAAAACCAATCATTGAACTTGCTGTCCCCACACCTATATAAACACTGGATGGTGAAACTCAGTTTGTGTCTTGCTTGTTCCTATATTGGTGAATCCATGACTTATATCAGCTGTTTGTTACCCACATGTGTATAACAAGTCCTTGACATTTTCATACACTTTCTTTGCTGTCCTTTTTAGTCAAAATGAAATTTGACTTACATGTACTTATATAAACAACAAATGAGAATGTCGATTTAAAGTGATGTATGAATTATTATAGCTTTAAAACCGAGAAGCCAGATGTCTATGACGAGTGCGCAAGCTACTGTCGTTAATCAGTCGAACATACCTATGATTAGAAATATAGCTTAAAATCGTTTGATAAAACATAAGAACTGCTTAAGTGTGCTTTTTCCAAACTCTGAAGCGAGCAACACTGATTAACTGACCACCATATTTATCTGAAACACGGTGAAAGGGAAAGCGACATTCGCCGCCGTGTATGACTGAACAATTTTTGAAACACGGCGCTAAACCCGATGAAAGAGAAGGAATAAGCTGCTACAGGGAACGCCACATACATTCGACAGTGCCTTCCCACACATACCTTCAGGAAAAAAACTCCATAAAACATAAGGCACTTGATGAGGTTAAAGGGTACATACGTTAGGGGACAGAGGCGCAAAAAATGGCCAAGCAGGTCATAAGGAATAACTATGAGAATGAAAGAAGACAAACAAACAAATAAAAACGACATTTGACTAAATGTCGCAACATCAGCAAACATGGTCATGAAAAACCGAGCCTTATTGTTCAAATTATGTAACATATAGATAATCAAGTAGACGACAACCCAAAGAGCCTTCGATAGGTATTACTATCATAACCCCAAAACAACCATCATGTAATGGATATATGTAACATGAAAGACGCAAACACAAAACAATAAACAAATACGGACATTGTCGAAACATTAATAAAGTAAAGTTTGTTCTGCAATGGATAAACATGGTTTCAAATTATCAATGTTTTCCAACGGAGGAAATTATTTCAGCATCTAATTCCGAACAAGCGAAGTTGTTCACCGAATCGCGCAGAATGTTTTTGAAAACATTAGCCCAAGTCTCATCAATAAGAATCGTTTAAAGTTTCTGGAGGTCGTTTCAAGGCCAATAATATTCCGCATAACCTTGCAAAGGCTTGCATTTCCACAAAAAAACATTTGTAATGTCGCGAAATATGTGATAATAAAGGTTAATCAAAGGTTTTAATAAATGCCTACAATTCGTGATCGAATAAACATGCACTTAGATCTTCGTTCTTAGACTGAGCGTTAAGGGATATCACTTTCAATGTTAAAAAGTTGGTTGCCTCGATGTGTTCAAAGGAACTTCGGAAAACTTCGTCTGCAAAAGTTCTTTCAGTGCTTTGATTTACTTTATGTTAAGTAAAATAAAAATGTGCAAACGATAATTTCGTTTAGTGCACCGAACACCATTGGACATTTTGTCACTGCAATATAGATTCCTGTTTTCATTTCTGCCAATCTCGTACATTCGTTGTCTTTCAGTAAATGTAGATTCAAGAGATTGAAAATAAATTATTTCAGAATGGTAAAGCATGGACTTATAAATCTAACTAAATCGCTACAAAAGCTAATTGTATACACAGTTCGGAAACCCATTGATACAATGCCAAAATAACGTTTTGCGTAAAACTGTAGTTTTTACGGATCCCGAATACAAAGCTCCTGGCATGGAAAGTCCGCGTCAAGTGTTCACGACAGTGGTATAAACACAACTATGACTCATAGTAAATGGAATTATTCCCACGGGTATCTCTTGACGTTGATTGGTCAATCCAATTCGTTGTCAACAGAACGATGATAATTGAATATGCCCTCACGAGTGGTCTCCCTTCTGTCTAAATACAGTGAAACCTCGATCATAGGACTACCATTTGTTCTGAGTACGGCGAACTGAGCCGTGGAGGAGGTGTGATTATTTCGAGTCTTATTAAGGAGGTGGTCCTTATTTCGAGATGGTCTTCATGAGAGATTATACTGTAATTTAGATGTTAGCGGGGTATTCGACACCAAGATTTCTTAGATCTTTACCCAACTTGTTCATCCTGCAATGGATAAACATGGTTCCAAATTATTAATGTTTTCCAATGTTTCAGTCAATATTTTGTTCCTACCGTAGGGTCCCATTGGAAATAAGTGGACAAACAAAATGCATTATCATGTTTAGTACATATAATATATGAGCTGTAGGCTACCACGACAAGCCATATTAGTGACCAAAAAGTCCATTTTCAGGTTTTTACAATTTCTAACAGAACTATTTTTTCAACTTTCATTTAATACCAAAAATCGTGTCATCGTGCCATCGCATCGACTCATCGTGCTATTGCATCGTCTCATCGTGACTTCGCCTTCCGGTCAGACATGCGCACGCACTTTAATAATGTCGTCTGACGAGGAAACACGTAAGTAGAGACCTGTCTTGATTTTTTTGCTAAAATACTGGTGTACAGAGATATATTTCAGTGAAAATTTATTTTTGTTTGATAACGCACTAATAGCTTACGTTATATTTAGTTTAACCAATCAACATAATTGTAGATCATCTACAATATACAATGTAATCGGTATTCGCGACTGATAGATCAGCGAAATTTTACCCTGGTAAGCTTAGGCTAGGTACACGAATACCCAAACAGTACATATCAAAGCTGGAGATGGTGCAACGTAGAGCTGCTCGGTACACTAGCAACCGGTACAGGAACACCAGCAGCGTTACAGAAATGCTCAATGAACTTGACTGGGAGTCATTAGAGTCAAGACGCACCAAGATCCAGCTCACTATGATGTACAAAATCTTGAAAGATCTGGTAGACATCAAGTCAACTTTATCCTTAATACCTGCATCAACACGTACGAGGTCACAACACTCTACCAAACTTAGACAACTAGCATCCAGGACCGACAACTACAAATTCAGTTTCTTCCCTCGCACTATCCGCATATGGAATTCTTTACCGGCAGCCATCGCCGAGGCTCCTGACTTGGTACACTTCAAGCAGGAGCTCGCGAAAGTAAAATTCTAAGGCAGCTATCCTCCCAGGCTGTTTTAAGAACCAATGATGGTCAGAGCTGTACCGGTTGGGTGAATTCCCATTAGGCGCTACGCTAGCCGGAGTGGTCTGACGCTAAGGAACTGACGCAGCCTGGGAACTATCTCTTATGCACTCTTTCTGTTAACTTGCTACTTCTATCTTTCTATTACTCTAATGCTTATTCTAGCGCTTTTACCTTTTTCTAGCCACTAACCGAAACGTAACGGTCAATCATGACAGCGATTTCGTACAATGTAGATGTAGACCCGAAATACCCGATTTCATGGGAACAAGATTAAGAATCGAGAAATCGACACAATTCCATGCATTTTCGGTCATATACGAATATTTAGTGATATGAACATAATGAAGCAGATCCGTTATGTCCATCCGCACAAAATAACATCGGGCCATCTATCGTAGGTTTAAACACCACTAAAATTTAATTTCCAAACGTGATTACATCAGTTACCTCCCCCTCAAAGATGGCCCACCAATTTAAACTTGTAAAAGATGCTCTTGACTGACTTGAGTCTTTGCGGAAGCATGAACTGGAGACGAACAGCCGCTACGCGGTATTTAAAGCATCCAAGAATTTTGGCAAGTGCAGTACGTATATTTTATTCAAAATTTCGTTTAATTATGTTTCATGTTCCTCATAAGTGTAACAGTTACCGGATAAATTAGTCTAGACAGAAATAAATTTATTGCAGTTTTTTTAGCGAATAGTGCAATAAATTAACCAAGTCTTGTCAATTATTTCACTGTGTCCCTCCATGACCCGTGATATACGAAAAACGGGGAGCAAGTGGTCTGTGGTCCAGTGGTAACACGCTGGACTGTCAATCTAGAGGACTTGGGTTCCATTCCCTGTCTGAACTCTGGAATTTCTTGAATAATGTTCATAGTATTTCCCACTTATTTGGACCATTTGAGTACTGGTTAAAGGCCAGGAATTTGTGTATCTGTGCTATACTGCAAGCACGTTAAAGAACCAGACTGTCTATTCGAAATAAGAGCTAGTCTAAAGTTGGGCATGTCTGTATCTAAAATGTATCTCTCTCTCTCTGCTATTGGCTCTCTCTCAGCTTGTCCCTCCAGTCAGATTAGTCTGTATCTGAGCTGGTAGAGGATGAATCTGCGCCCTTAGAGGCTGGAATGGGATCGCTGGCGAAACGTTGGTAAAAATTAAAAAACAATACTTCAATTCGTGTTGGTGGTATTTAACTTTTATATATACTCGGATCTGGGGGATCCATAACTAGACATTTATTCATTTTCAATAGATTATATGCTAAATAGCCAGGTAGCTCAGTTGGAAGAGCATCCCAGACCTTTCTTAAACTTGGTTATGGGAAGGCCTCAGGTTCGATTCCTGACCTGGCTGAAGTTAGCATCTGTCTGTCATGAAATGAAAAATGCAATTAACACGATCATGCAAGTGTTAAAAGTAAATATCAACATAATGGTTTATATTTGGTCACTAATTTAATTAACTATTATTATGTTATTATTTGTATTTTTGTATTTCAATCAATATCGTGAATACATTTTCTTTTCTTAGGTTTTAAGTCCCACCAACAGTATTTTAGTCATATGTATGGAGATTACCCAGTCACATTATCCTGACACCGGGCTGACCAGAAATTTTCTAGAACTACCCTAACGGTAAAGCAAGGGAGCTATACCAGTATGATCAGTGATCCTATTACTGGTACCGGTTCAATCATCCATGCAATCCATCTGAAGTTATAACATCAGACACCAGAAGTTAACAAGACTAGATCTCAAAATATCATGCAACCTGTTATTGAATTAGCAGTATTTTAGTTTTAGATACTGTAAAGACTGTTTACTGGGAAGACCATCCTTCAGTTAAATTTGGTAGAGTGGAGTTCTCCGGCACCCCATTTGTAGTTCTTGGCCGGAAAGTCTTTGACTGTCAATTTGGAAAAAATAGGAAAGAGAAGAGGAAGTTAGAGAGACAAAGGCAAAAGGTAATTTATCATCTGAGGTACAGTATATTTTCAGATGAATAGAACATGAACAATATATTTTATTTGCAAAGGTATAGCCAGATGTATATCATTAGAAAGACATATACACAACATTCTCTGAAGTTGTAGTTATTGTACTTGAACCAAATGTATTCCAATTGAATATATATCGCCTATGAACCACAAATAACTATTTGTATTATGTATCATGTTAGATCATTTATCAAAGCTGTCACTAACATTTGTATGCATACTAAAACTTTACCAATTAAACTTGCTATTAACCTGTTATATATTATGTTAGATCATGGATTATCTCAAACCTAATTATCTTTCAACGACATATATATATATTCTTTATTTAGAGTTTATTTATTCTTTACATATGTATCTAAAAATCTAAACATTTGTCTGTAAACTTACAGATTAGGAAGTTATCATGTTCAATATTGAACTCAATTTTAATCACACTATCAATAACATATTATTGATAGCATTATATTGTCAAAATGCATGTATATTGACTGGTGACCTTAATACTGAAATGAACTATCTATTCATCTATCTATCTATATAGACAGAAGAAGACCACGCCTATACAAAGGGGAAAAAGTTCTTGGCACAGGATACCAAGAAATTAGGTTGTCCTGCTCTATGTTTTTTTAGGGAAATATGCAGATTCCCCACACATAAGGTAAATGATTGTACCAAGTATATTGAGATACTATATAGGAATCAGTTCTGTCCTTTCTTTGAGTATGCTGTAGGCAGGGTTCTAGTAATATCTTAATATGCGATATTCTAAAACAATGTCTTATCAGAATAAACCATTACAAACAGTCAAACATTTGGTGCTGAAAATTGGTTTCCTAAACATTTCTATATAAACTTGTACTTTTTAACATGCAATAACAAAATCACTCAGCTATCAATATTTCAGTATAAAACGGACTTTTTCTATATAGGAATAGTATTATATAGCGTTAATACATTCTTTGGCAATACATTAAATGATGTAACACTATATAATACCATTTCTATATAGAAAAGGGCTGTTTTAAGCTGAAATATTGATAGCTTAGTGCTTTTTTTATTGCATGTTATTATTATATCATATATGATTCCCTGAGGAATTTATCTTTTACATTTTGTACTTTTTTTATCTCGCGCTGCTTGTTGGTGATGCCTAAAATCACCAGACAAACCTGCTTGTTTTGTGCCATTGAGTTTATTCATAAGCTATTTATTATAACAGATACAGCATGATACTGCAGATGAAAGGTTCCATATGGAGCAAATGATACTCCATGACATTCATTCGGATAAAATCCATTATGAACATGTGATTGTGGCTCATCTTGCCAGTATTGAGGACCACACTTGCCACTCTTTGGGACAGGTATGCTTACAAATATAAAACCATCTTGTACATGTTGCGATGTATTGAAAAGTTGAAAATTGAAGCCATGTAAAGCACTTGAAAACTTTGCCAGTATACACTGTAATGTTCAATGAAATATCACACTATCCATGACAATAGTGTATTATTTGTTTCAATTTAATTCTCCAGTTTAATTTCTGGATTGTAATGTCTTTTGAATAAATGTTCTAAATATCATGATTGAGCAGAGACTGAAACCCACACCAATATGACAACAACGCCAATCAAATTATCATTGAGTTGACCCTCTACCAACTTAACTCAAGATGTTGCGCCGTTAACCCTTACAGGCGCGTAGCTAGGCTTACGCACATACGTATGTGCGTAAAATCATTTTAGACAGGTCGAAAAAATAAAAATGAAGAAAAACGCAATAAAAATGTACACTGGGAGTTAAGGGGTTGAGGTGCAGACTACCGGAAATTCACATTCTATGTTGTAAAATATACTCGAAAAGACACCATAGACCGTTCCAATTACAACAAAATTCCCGGGGGAGCATGCCCCCGGACCCCCCCTAGCAGAGTGCATAAAGTCAATTTGGGCTCAGCTACGCGCCTGCCTTATATACACATATGTCTCATCCTTGCTTCACATCGGTGACGGTGATATACATGATGAAAATGCAGGCTATATGCACTGGAAGACTTTATAGTCGCCTTATTGCTCAAATTGTAATATTGTATTTTATAAATCATTTGTGCCTATGTTTTTATCAACTTTAGATGATTGAATAACACAAACAAAATCGATATTTATTAAAATAATCGCTTCAAAATAACCAATTACTCGTAATTTGATTGTGAATAACAACTTCCTGATTTCAGGAACAGTAAGCTGTACATATATGCTTGTTCTTCAGAAATTATTATTAATTGATTCTTATTGATAGATTACACCTGAACCAATAGACACACGCTTAGCCAGCAAAATAGCAGAAATGTCTAGAAGTGGTGTCTGTAATCTGGATGCGATGAGGACATTACTACATAGCTATGTAAAGGACATTTGCATACCATTGCCTCACCCATCTAACAAAAGATTTTACCCTACTGATAAGATTATATCAAATCATATGTACAAAGCCAACAAAGGTGACACGAAAGAAGACCAACATGGACTTGAAGACCTGGTAAACAGAAACAGTTTAAAACATAATCTGTCATAACACTTTCTAATTTATTAGTGATTACTTAAGACATTTGTTCACATAAACTATACATCACTTCCTGATATGTCACTTTAAATACAATGATATATCAGTATTAAGTTAAAACATAGGAGCCATAACACTACGTGATGAAATATTGCAAATTGAAGTAGTGTTTAACATATAAAAACACAACTCCTTCATTTATGTACATGTATTAGTTCCATATGTTCACATTAAGATAATAACGTAATTCACCTCATGACTTTTGTTTTACCAAAATTTTGTATATTTCAGATTCATGAATGGCAGGAAAAATCTGGAGATTTTTTCTATTGTCGATTGAAATGTAAGGAAATGACTCAAAAAAGGACAACGATTGTGTAGAGGTTAGTAGCTGTTTGGTTTAAGGTATTGTTTTTATATTTTATGCAAATGTATTGCCAAAGTATTTAGATTCATAGGGATTTCGTTGAGTTAGCATTTTCTTGCATTTTTCAATTCATGGCTTTCACTGTATGCCAAATATCGAGGGCTCAACGCAACACTGTTGTAACTCAGTTGTAAGGTTTGTCCACAAACTTTTGGATAACCCCTCGTACATATTGATTTTGCCTATTCTGGATAGATGAATGGTTGCCTGTCAGTCACAGATCATGTATATCTATCTGTGTTACTAGTTGGGTGATTTCTTGCAAACTTATAGGATGATTAGATTTGGTGGCCAACTTTGTTGTCAATATCCTTTCCTTAGTTGTTTATTTACTTTTTATTGAATTTCATGTCTCATCAATGGCAATATAACAGAGCAAATGATCCAAAATTATGGATCTGTGCCATAAGATTTTAAAATTACTCCTTAAATAAGTACATGTATAACATTCAATACTTGTTTCCTTTCAGTATGGCTCCAAATTTCTGTTCATACACCAATCTAAGGAACAGAGAAGATTGCTTGAACGTTATGGTACAACAATTTTCTTGGATGCCACCTACAAAACAACACTGTATGACTTGCCCTTGTTTTTCTTGGCCGTTAAGACCAATGTGGACTTCCAGATAGTCGGAACCTTCATGACTGAAGATGAAACTATTCTATTCATAACTGAAGCGCTACAAATTATGCGACAATCCTTTTCACATCTTCAACCATCAAATTTCATGACAGATTTTGAAGAAAGTGAAATTTCTTCGATAGAAAACGTTTTTGAAGGTACATTTAAATTCTTTTTTTTCACATCATATTAGATATAAAAAAGTTGATCAAATAATGTTACATTTCTGTTAGAATTTACATGCTTTTTCCCTATCTAACCACCTTTGCAAATGGATCATCACTCAAAATTTTTGCAGTTGCCATGGTATGAATGTGATTAGAGCGCCTTTGTCACCACTAGCTCACTTCACCTTTGGTGGGGGGGGGGGGGTCATATAGAGACAAACCAAAATGCTTGTTACTAATCGTTCCTATTCATTCAGTCTACAACATTACAAATATATACAAAGTAACAAACAGTGGTAAATTCAATATTATTAGCATCAATTATCCAAATATTATACCTAATAAGTCATTTTTCTAGATTTAAGTTGTGACATACATATCATCAGCTGGCGATTTATAATTATAGTTCTAAATAATTTTCCGATGTATTTATATTATTGGAACAAACACTTCAGCTAATACCCAAAAATATGAAACATTACCAATCAATATAAAATATTGAATATTAACAATATATACAAAATGATACCTAATAGTTACCTACAGGTTTGCTAGCTTAACCTAGACATTTTGGTGGTATGGTATTCACCCTTAGATAATTTAAAGGCATTCATCTGACTGACATTGTGGATATGATATGTGCATGTCAGTTAGTCATGTGATGGAAAAATGTAAAGATTGGATCATGGGAATTACTATTAGGTTACAGCCTACCAGGTTAGTTTAGTCAGTAGAACACTCAACTACTAATCTAGAGGTTGTGGGTTCATAACCTGGGCGCAGCGTGTGTTCTTTTGTGATAATTGGACTGAAGATATTACATCCTAGGTGATTTTTTCCTCCACCACACTAAACTCTGATTTATGTGGCGAAGTTCTTCGCTGCTTATTGAGGAACATGTAAATACTGGTTGTTAAGCCCAGAGCACTTGTCAGGCCAACTGATCACCCGGAGCACTTGTCAGGCCAACTGATCACCCGGAGCACTTGTCAGGCCAACTGATCACCATATATACTCTTGAAAAATGCAGTAAAACCCAATATGAACAAATGAACAAAAAACTTATAATGTTTGATACTAAACTTCACTGCTAATACTGAGTCTATATAGCTACATGTACATATTAATAAATGAAATATGACACAGTCAATATAACTACTAAAATAATCTGGTCAGATAAGTCTTCTGTGAATTTAATGCAAATTGTCACCATTTTGTCTTATTCAGGTGCTACTGTGCTGATATGTGATTTCCATAGAAATCAAGCATGGGAAAGATGGACCCGAAAAAAGGAAAACTCAATGGGTCATGGAGATGAAATTTATCGTCACTTGCAGAAGCTTGCAAACTCTCCAAATGAGGAAAATTTTGATTTAACTTAACAAAATCTGCAAGAGTCTGAAATCTGGAAAAGGAACACCAAACTACAAAATTACATCCAAAGAGTTTGGCTTCCTCACAAGAAGGTATTGATTTACAGTGATTTTTCTCTACATATCTTACTTTCAAATATCATTATGTATGTCCGTATGTATGACTGCTTAACTTTTCCTTTACCGCTGGTTGGATCTTTATGAAACCTCAAAGCATTGGTCAATATGGAGCAGACTGTTAACTTTCGAGGGTCACTAAAACATCCCCTTTCACTTGCACATCTTTGGATTTTGATGCATATCAATCAAGCCCAGCTCCCTTTCAATAAGCAGCTAATCTTTTGCCCTTTAGTTGCGTAATATAATCATTTTATCATGATAAGTGTTTAGATTTTGATTTAGCTACATGCTCATGAGATGCAGTTCCCTTTTGGTAATGATTCAACTTTATCCATGCATGTCATAGTTATTACTGAAGGTAATATTCCATCAATTCATTTTGTTTATGCCAAATACGTTTTATTGGATATGAGATGGAGATGTAGCTCCATCTTCCTGATCGCCTAAAATCACCACTGCATGTCATGTCAGAGTTTTTGCCCTTTGACTATGTAATGACTTTGGATTTTAATGCATTTTAGTTTGGCGCAACTGCTGACTGATAATTTGCCAAACTCTTCCATGGGTGTTTGGTATTATTTGTTTATGCAATATTTTACATATACATTGAGCTTTGTTTAATTTATAGAGATGGTCCAAATCCTTCAGGAAAGGTCTAATAGACATCGTAGCTGGAACAAATAATGGACTTGAGTTCCATCATCGTATTTTCAAGAAATCATACATGCATGGGAAAACAACATTCAACCTGACCAACATGCTGAAAATATTGATAAATGAGTTTTTCCTCTCTAGATACGGAGCGTGAGTATCAAATATAAATGTATTTCTGACATCAGCACTGTCACCATTATGGGTAATGATATCACATGAAGACTCAATTCGATTTTGATGATGTGTATAAGTGTGTAGTAATTGACAGTATCATGATGTCGCATTGCAATAGACTCTACAGTTTATTTCCAGCAGCAGGCACATAAAATGTAAAATGCGATTGAACAAAATTAATAGAGTTGGTATTTCTGGCTTTTAAAGGTAGATCTATACATTTAAACAATACTGTTAAGGATGTTTATAGCATAATAACTGTTAATCAGTACAATATTCACTAGATGCTTGCTAAGACACCGAATCATCTTGGTGACTCTTGTTGACATTGAAAATGCTAACCGGGTACATTTGTTTTGACTCATATAATGTGGTGTGGTCTGGATAATCAGATCGCCTAAATGGATGATGAATAATAATGAGGTATAATAATGTTCATTTTATGTAAATTCATGATGGTAATGTTGTGGTTTAATTGGCTTTCCTTCAAGTTTCCTAGAAAAACTGTATGTGCTGAAAATGTAAAAAATGTCGTTATTTTGTTTTTGTAATGTAATTTATAGTGCTTGAACAGTTTTGGTTGTTTGGTGCAGTCACTTGACATACACAGTATCCCTTGCTTGAATTAACATGCAATACTAACTCTCCAATCACAAGCAACTGACAACTTCATCAATTAAATCAAATGTGGTTGACAAATGATCTTAGTAAATTGGAATTTTCAGATTCAGAAAGTACTCTGCTGAAGTACCAGAACCCCTTAGAAAGCGACCAAGGGACTTCATCAAGCACTGCCTGGAAAACATAGAACTTTCTAAAGATATAAACAAGTAAGATTATTGTAGAATTATTACAAATGTATGTCAGATCTATGATACAGAATGCAGCAACATAGATTTAAATCTTCATTACATCCTTTTTTCATTCAAACCATCCCAATTGCATTTTTCGCATTTAAAAGAGATTGATCATTTTGATATCATTTATATAACACATCAACAGCAGTCTCATTTATGACTGACAGCTGATGTAAATTAATTAAAGGCATGTGGTAATGCATATTATAATTGTAGTATAACTTAGCAACCAATAATCGTAATTGTTCATGTATCTTACATTTTAAAAGCTTGAAGTGCAGAGAAACAAGTTACTAACATTTACCTCATAAAACGTCATCTCTAACTTAGTTTCTAAACATATACCATATTCTGATACAGTAAAACTTCAATAAAGACAACCTCAAATGAAGACAACATCATCTAGGTTTTACTATGTATATCAATAAACAAGAGTGTTATTTACTTGAATTTGTATTAACAGGAATGATGTTAAATCCAGTGAGGATGGTTTTTTTCATGTGGTAACAGGTAGAAATACCCACAAAGTTTGTCTTGGAGATGAAATAACTACTCCATCTTGTGACTGTGATGTGTGGTACAGGTTCCATATGCCTTGTAAACATATGATTGCAGCTATAACTTCGGGAACAGACATCCAGTGGCATCTGCTAAGCCCTCTGTATATGCAGTCGGTGTATTGCACTGTAGATGGTATTACATAGTTTTTCTTTTGTGAATGTTATTCAATGTATCATGCATATGGAGTATATAGATAGTTTATATAATTTTTGCTTAAATCATACTGGCAAAACTAATCTATTGTCAAGACTTTTTTGAAATTATAGAAACATAACTAGGACATCACAACATTATTACAATTACAGCATACAGTGATACCTCAGAGCAAATATTGGCTGTTATTTAGAGGTTTTAGCTGTAGAGAAGTTACATTGATAGTTAATATCACCTATGGAACATTTTGATGATGTTGTTGTAGGGAAGTTGCTTTGGAGAGGGCCATTCTGGAGTACTTGCACTGTACTTTATGTATCACTGCTATAACATTATGTTTCCCTTTTTTTGTTATCCCTGGTATTGGTGTTCATTTCATTGCTTAATATATAATATATGTATGATTATATTGCCATCCTATATGTTGTTTTATATCATGCATCTGCTTATTGCCTTGTTCTTTGCTTGTACACTCTTACCCCCAAAAAATCTAAATCTTACACTGTATGAAATATCTTATACAAATGTGTATCATAAACGATAATGATATAAATGCTAATAATTGACTTCAAGTGCCAGGTAATTTGAATGGACATGTTAAAATATATAATGACCAGTCTACTAAGATTAATTGTATATGAAGAAAGTTAATTATACATTTGACTGCAATTTTTGATTAACTGATCAATGCACTTTTATCTTAAATAACATTTCCCATAGATTTTGAAGTCATTGCTGAAAAAACGATGGATATGACAGATCTGATGAAGAAATTTGTATTGAAAAGGAAAATAATGAACAATGCAAAGGTTTGTTTTTAATAAAATGAATTGTTAAAGAAAAGAAATATGTTTTAATGTGTTTATCTGGCTCCTCTTTTGTGTACAATTGTAATATCAAATGTGTTATAGACAGCTGTACTAATTAAATGAAATTGTGTTACACTTCATTTTGAATATCCAATATGTGTTAACTATTTCATCTTGTCAATATAATAATGATTGTGTATTTGTATCCTCATGACACTGAATCACCTTCTCTGTCTATTTACATAGGTCATAAATTACATGAAGAATAACACATTCTACCAATTGTTATTTGTTTATGATGACTCATTTTGGTGTACAATTGTAATATGTTATATAATTCAGGAAATTGAATCACTAAATGTCATATTGATTGTGTTTACTTTCATAAAATTCAAATTCTTAGTACAATTCATGTTGTCATATTATTGTATGTGATGTTATGTTGCTGAACTACCTTCTCCGTCTTCTCTGTGATCAGGCCTTTCATTTCCACACAAAAAATGTTGCCATCCAAGTGCTTCCATACGACCCATTTAAGTATTTGAATTAAACATTTAAAAAACTTTAGTATAATAACATTGATAGAACATTTCCGGAAAAGAGTTTTCTAATACTGTTATGTTTAAATTTTCAACTTCAATACCTACATTGTTAAGTTTAAATATTTGGAATGTAATCTAAAGAAGTAACAGATGTGGATTAATTGTCCTAATTATCATAGTTTTCTTTGCAGAGAATACCAGAGAATGCCAAATAGTGGCTAGAGATGCAGTCAAAAAGCTAATGAACATAACGTATAACGTTAGCAGTGATGCATTGCTAAGAAAAATTTCACCAACAGTAAACTGTCTTGTAAAGGAAGCATCATCAGAAATGGAAAATTCTAGAGTTCCCCTACTTCCTTTGGCAAGACGTGACACTAAACTGAAGTGTCGGCGACGAAAATCTGTCCTGAAGAAACATATCGGTAAGAGAAACATGCTTTATCTCATGGTTTTATCATAAAGATAAAGTTTCAATGTGAATAAAAATACAACAGGATTAGGAACATTATGACTACCGGTAATAATATATTTTCTGTTAACCAGGATGTGTTTCAAGGCCCAAAGATATGGCTGGGATTGGCGATTCTGCAGGTATTGCTGAAGGGGGTAATCATCAGACAAAACAACATGAACTTTATACAAGTGAGTAATATAGTATTTTTATAAATTGCCCTTGTTCTAAAATGAAATGGTTAGTTGATGATGCTGTTGTGAGGGTACCGTAACATTTCTTTTAAAAATCTCTTGTTATTGTATTCTGCATCAGACCTTTGGATTCGCCATTGCTTTTCATTTTCATTATTAATTCATGTTAGATGTGTAGATTATAGTAACAATAAGATTTGAAGTTATGACATTTTCTCCAGATTGTCTATCAAACGAATTTACAAACTATGACAGTTCAGTCAGGTATACAAACTGTATTGTGTGGTATGAGTGCTGTCATGTATGTAGTGCAATCTTGCTGGAGGTGTGCACTAAATGTCCTTAGCCCTTCAATGTGTATTCTTATCTGTTCAATTCAATATGTAGTCCCCTTGAATTATCATACAAACAAACATGCTGCTGCATTAGTTTAACATTTCATATAATTTTAGCATTACTTGAAATTTAGAAGGCTGAACCAAGTGATGAACAAGTCATCCAAATAGGCTGTTCCACCCTCACAAGAAACAGTTTCCATTACTTAAAGAATACCTTATCCAATGAGGTAATAATAACAGTTACGTATTTGTTTGTAATTTTTTAGTAGGCGCAGTGGTCGAGGGGTAGATCACTGCAGGACCCCCGATATGGAGGTTGTGGGTTTGAGCTCTGCGATGAGCGGGGTTTGTTCATGACTTTCACAATCCCTGTAGGCTTGTTTCTCAATCTATGTAAAAAGTTTAAAGCATTATTTGTCAATCTGTTTGGTTTACATAGTAATATAATAGCTAAATGTGTTATTTAAGCAGCTGCTATAAAATCACATACTTCAAATACACTGCTCCAATCCAGACAATTCTCTATGCATGTACATGGCATGCTTAAAATACCGATTTTATGTTCTATCCACTGTGGCATGATCATCTATAATTTTTATTCCTTATGCATGACATACTTAGGTGATTTCTCTCAAAATTACCTGCACATACATACTTTTGTAAAAGCAGACTTTACGTTGAATTAGTTTATAGGAGTTCTTCCATTGTAACCTTAAACATTTTCATTTTATTTATGATTTTCAGATTATAGATGCATATTTGTGGATGCTTCTGAAGGGGTCCAGTATTCTCCATATAAATTGTGTAGTAGCCACAGCCATTTTTCAGGGACAATCACATCTGCATGGCTTACTGAAGAATGTAAGTATCTAGGTGCTCACTTTATATGTTATCATTATTTAGTAAATGATTCAAGAGTAAATACGTCCAATTTATCAATGCAACAAATATGCAAATATTTTATTGATTTT
This sequence comes from Mactromeris polynyma, assembly GCA_032209605.1. Lineage (NCBI taxonomy): Eukaryota > Metazoa > Mollusca > Bivalvia > Venerida > Mactridae > Mactromeris > Mactromeris polynyma. The sequence goes on from JASFXZ010000097.1 coordinate 314,713, forward strand.
TTAATTTTGATAATGTCATATAAACCAATATCTGTCTATTCAATTTGATGAAATATTTTTGTAGCACAATGTATTTTCATAATGTACTATACCATACCATACAGTAGTATAATATAATTATATATGTAGTAAATAATGTAAAGTCAGTTTTCCTGATATGAGATCAATAAAGAACATTTAATGTAATCAAGAAATGAAAATTGTTTTGTAAGAATTAAATACTAAACTATGTATTCCTTGGTTCAGTTCAGCATATGTATGACAAATGTGTAGCAGTTGTAAATTTAGGGAGGATGCCACTGGATATTGGTAGTGCGTAAATTATGTAGTACTTAACTAATAAAGATAGTATAGCTGTATCCTTGTGATCAGTGATTAACCACAATATTGTTAAAAACCTTATACAATGTAAATATCTTCTAACAAACAGAAACAATACAGTGCGTTTAAAATCTGTAATATGAGTTTCATTAGCTGTGGTTTGTGAATGTGACTTTTCCTGATCTGCTTTATCTACATTTTCATTGAACTATATGAAAAAACAATCTGGTAACACACTGTTAATGAGCCAATGTGAACAAACATTATTGCAAATGCACGGTCCATGATAGATGTGTTAGTATATTCATGTTGTTCTGACATTTCTTCATAAATTACTGTATTACCATTTTCTCCCTTTCATATTTACAATTTAAGAAATATTAACAACCAACATGACTATACTGTGCACTCATGCAATGCATAAACAATTGTGTGATTATAATACTCTTACTGTAAAACCAATTTATTTTAAAGTTTATATTTTTGGCCTGAAAAAACTTTCTCATGATGCTGTTACTTAAGAATTCAGATATTTCATTGTATTGTCTCAATTGACTATTTTTTGTACAGACAATAACTCCAACATGCATGGAGTAAATTTTGTCATGGTCACAAGTCATATAAAAGAGATAAAAAGTAGTTACAGGGAACGCCACATACACAATACAGTGCCTCCCCACGCAGACCCATGATAAAACAACTACACATAAAACACAAGGTTCTCAATAAGGTCATAGGTATACTTGTAAGGGAACAGATGCTAAGGGAACGGCCCGGCAGACCACAAGGAACACTCGGGAAACTCAAAGGGACAATGAAGGAAAAGGGAGGGGGGAAAAGGAGGGAGGGGGAGAGATTAATGATTAGAAAATACCACAGGCCAATTCAAGATAACTAGCCGCAACGGGCCGAAACTAGGCATGAAACCATATAACCGCCTTACAGATTTGTACAGGTGAGAGGGAATTACAAAAACACAGATAGATAGAAAACAACAACCATACAGCGAACTACAGTGTTGGAACTGTCAGCAAAAATGCTGGGGGCTTAAATCGATTCAACAGCTAGCTAACCTCACACTAAAACGCTGTATGGTCCTTGATTTCAAACATATAACATAAATAGACTAAGTAGGCAGTAACTAATAATTAATACCATCAACCAGCACGTACATAACAACAACAACTCTGTAACTACTTCCGTTAAATAAAGAGTTAAGTGAATATGTCTAAGAAAAATAAAAATAACTATATAAAACACATCTGTACCCAATGAATTTTAAGAAAATATATAATCCACTTTTTACACAGAGCAAACATAATTTGAAAGTATATGACGTCATAGACAATTTAAATGACGTCATTAAGCAAGAGAAAAAATTATAGAGATAAAATGTAGGCCAAAGTTTCTTGAACAATCTAGTTCTTACATCGAAATAGGTATTTAACAAAGGTACTTTATGATGTCAAAGGGTACCAATGTAAGGGAACAGAGGCACAACACATAAACATATAGCCTGACTAGCCAGGTATTCTGACATGCATTGAGCATTCTTTTGTATTGAGCATAAATGTTTGCCTCATTGAGATGGTGTGAAGTGCTGAACCCTAAATCCCTATCTCAAATTTAAATGTAACACATAGAACACCAAAGGTAATTTAGGGCCATTACTCTTACAAGTGTTTTTTTATTGTTGGCATACTATTTGTTTGCCTCATTGAGACAATGTGTTCAGCATATCACCAGGTCCTTATCGGCATGGTCATTGACAAATTTCAATTTTTGAGCTTGCCCTGCTGTGAACTCCCTTGGACATCTAATTCATCCGATTTTAGGTCACGGCCATCTTCATTGGCTGATTTATTACTGTGGCAAATGCAATTAATGTTTTGTTGAGTTTATTCTACCTTTTGTTTATTTTATTTTTTCTTGTTATATTATTTTTGTTGAGCTGGCTTGCGGTTTCCTTGACATAGTCACCACAGTTGCTGTTCGGTGTATTTGCGTAGGTCTGTCCCGATTATTTAGTTACAGTGTCTGATAGTAATTGATGTCAAATCAGTGAATTTGACGTGTATCAATAAATCAACTGTGTTTCATATGTATCTGATTTAACACTGTCTTTGATTTAGTATTAGGTGTTTGTTGTTTGATTTATGTTGAACTCGGTGAATGTAACATAAGTAAATAATATAGGATATTTGTTTAATGTGAATTTCCAATTTACATATGTCTAAAGTACATACTTATGTAAATGACAATGGTTACTACCAGATACCTATACACTTACATAGGTTACTGGTATTACAATACCAGGTAAATGGCTCCCAGTCCAAAATACAAAAGCTTTCTTTCTAAAATTGAATAATTATGTTGGCCTGATGGGCATTACAGTTACAGCAAATGTGTATTATACATGTAGTATGGCGAATAAATCTGACATTAGTAATATGTTTTACGTTGATTTTTATAAAGGCTTCAGATTCTACACAAAATCCCTTCCATCACAGTTATTATGTTGTATTATCCATATCGATTTTCTTCCCCTGTCAGTATTGACTTAAGTGGTTTTAATTTGGCCATTAGGCATAATATTGCCAATTCAAGACGCTGCAAATATAAAACCAGGTTAAGACGCGGAACTTTAGCTCCACCAAAATATAAATGTATTCATTATTCAAACTTATTTCTAAAATAGATCATGTTATTGCTAGAATTGTCTTAGTGGTATCAACATTACATGTCCATAGGTAATTTTCACAATTATCAGACATCAATCTCCTAGCTACAAGCGAGAATCTATATCTATTATTGACACTCTGTTTATATAGTGAATGTATATCGAAACCAATTACTACTATATTTTCTGTTAGCTTATATGATTAAGCCATATTCTATTTTATACATATTTGTCTTCAGTTTTGCTGATTAATGTTGATAATAATTGTTGTCATTCTAGATTTTTGAGACTTGTTTTCAGTAAATTTTTGGCTGAATGAGATTCTGAAGAAATAGCTGACACTATCACAGGCACATGGGTCATACAGACAATTGAACACTCTATACAACCAGATGGTGTTTCCTGTGGAGTATATGTATTAAAAGTAAGTTAATGTCAGTAACACAGGTTGATTTATGTTTAATGTAACTTCATGTCAGTATCCAAAGATTGATTTATAAGTTTTTGTTATGTCAGCTTCAGATTCCCTTCTCATGCTGTTGGTTGCAAGAGTTTCAATTTTTAATTTATGGAAAACCTTCAGAAACAATGTCATTGTTAATTCAATATTATTCATCTTTTTACATCATTTTACATTTAGTGTACTGATCTATTGCATTGATTAAATATTTGTAAGTTACCTACTTGTATCCAAAAATAAATGTATTTGAACTGTTTTTATGAAAACAAATTTACAAAAAGGCAAATAAAGCTATAAGTCATTTTAAATAATATTTCCAATTTCAACATTACATGATCAAGCTTTAATTTCTGTTTACATGTACATGTACTTTGCAGAAAACATTTTGTCCAGTCAATCCTTGTGCTTGGGATGGACAAGGAAGGATATCGAGAAAGAGCAACAGAGGATAGGGTTATTTCTACTGTCACCTATGGGAGAAGTATTACGAGGTACACAAACAATTACATTATTAATATTTTTGTCATTATCAGTGTACCATGTACATTGTATGAATTTGGTGTCTTTATATATTGATAGTCAAAGATATTAAATATTGTTTATATATCCATTTAAATTGGTAAGAATTACTGTATTGTATAAATCAGTCAAAAGTTTGTTCCGAATATATGATATATTTGCACTATTTCAAGATTTTCTAACGTTAATTATGTATTTTGTAATTTTAGTCATTTACATGTGACAGGTCAGCAGCCTGAGAATACCAAAGATGATATACATGTACAAGATTGCACAGAACAAAATATAGAAGTAAGAATTAAAGACTTGCAGAATAATCAAGACTGTTAATAAAAAACTTCAATTCACGAACTTAATAAGCAACATTCTTCACAATATGTCTTTCCAACTTCTGACTCATCTGTATTTTTGTTGGGATGGTAACAAGTACCATAATTGGTTCTCGGGTACTCATTCAGTTTTCTGATTTGGTATTCGTTCCATTGAGTGTTGTCAGAAACCTTTATGTATTGGTATCTTCATTGACAAATACAATTAGCCAATCAAATTCTACCTCATTTTGAAAATTTCCAGTAAGCACTCAAAAATAGATAGTAATTACTCCAGTCAATAGGTATGCTATAATTTTGAAGGATGATGATGAGGCTGTCATTGTTGAAAAGGTACTTAGGTTTTGTATGATATGTGACCCAGGCTTGAGTATTGGGCACAGCTGTTGCATGCCTGTGGAGAATATTTGCTCTAAGAGAGATTTGCCTCCAGCCCTGGCTCACGCTATTTACATCAGCACACAGTGTTCTCAAAATAAGTCTTTTACTCTTGGTTAAAACCATAATAAACATTACATACTAGTAGTTTAGAAGTTAACTGTTTTAGAAGTAACAACCAGTGAATAAATTAAGACTATTTACAAAGCATATAAACATGTTTTACTTGGCAAAATTGTTCAGACCTATTACATCTACAACCAATCAGTCCTATTAGAATTAGACTTATTCTATTATGTAATTGATAGTCATTAACATATTACTGGGTCTATATTTCTATGATTGTAAGTAAGGGGAGGATAAGCAATTAAACTGTACACTTTTTTTTAATGTAGTGTCTACTCTCAGTGATTTACTTATTATGTTAATAATAATTGAACCAAAAACAAAATGTTAAAGTGGTTTTGAATGATGATTAACAAATAACATGTCTCTTGAAGGTACCCAAAAAGCGTCAGTTAAGAAATATTCTTAAGGTGAGTGAGTTTTCATTTCTTTTTCGTATTAACAATATTAACAACAATGCAAGTTTCCATATTGTAGCCATGTGATCCAGTGGTAAGTGTGCTGGACTGTCATCCAGACGATCCATGTACAATACCTAGTTATGGAAGGTCATGGCATTCCATAAAAATTTGAAAACAAAAGATTGTAAATTTTCCTCTACTACAGTAAAAGTGGCCGATTCCATGTGGAAGGGCAAGTTAGTACTGGTTAAAATTACAATCCAGGAAAACTGGTTTGGTGGTCACCGTATATAACTGAAAGATTGTTGAAAAACAGCATTAGCTCTACTGAAACAATTTTTCCATATTGATTAACTTGTTACTCAATTACTGCTGGAGTAATACCCGGTTACGATACTCACATCAATAAAATGGTTTAGGTTTGATGATTTAATTAATAAATTTTAACCTTTGTGTACATATCATCATACTGTTATATATTCAATTTCAGAGAAAGAGGTCATCATTTATATACACAGAAATAAAAAGACAGAAGAAACACTATTGTGTATGTAAGACACAGGATGATGGAAGGTAGTGGATTTAATTTACAGTTGGAATTTCGTGCTGTATTGCGGTGATAGTACAGTTACTGTTCTTGGTCTATTTCTATAGTCTATTTGACACTTTGCGTTATACGTTTCTCAAGCGTGTGTCTCTGACTGTTTCCTAAGTTTATTGTTCTATAGTATTCTGTTCTATTCAGTTCACTCTGATTATAACTGTAACAAGACCTTTCAATTTTAATTAATTTATTTTATTAAATTTTAATGTCAAACAATTCCAAACAAAAAGATATAAGTCATAATATATTTTATAAACAAAGCAAGTACAAGTTTGAAGAAATTACATGTATCAAGAAGGAAAATTATTATAATTAAATTACAAGTATATTTAGGGAAAAACTCGCTTTAAAGAATGGCGAATAAGACCAATTATTTTCCTCTAAAATCAATTGCATTTATTTTGCGAACCTTTGTTTGGGTGCACGGGCGGAAGTGTTGCTAAGGGCGGAAGTGTTGCTAAGGTCGTAACCGGAACTCATGCATGGTATATAAGCCACGCCCTCCAGCCCATGCAGTCTTTCCAATTTGGAACTCGTGGTGATAACACCGCAAATTAAAAATCATGCCAGGCAGAGGACGGGGACGAAAGAGAAAGACCGCGGGTACAGTGGCCGTGAACAAGACGCTCGGAGGACGATATGGGTGAGAATAACTTTCCAATTATCGTTTTTGGCCAATTGTTGAGACAGGCTGATTATATCCCTGTCCCAGAGCGAGGGAGTGGTCCAACAGAGGAACAGAATCACCTTCATTTGAAGGGGTTCCTAGTACCGAAACCCAAGGCAACACGCCGCTAAATCTTACATCCGGGGATTTTAGTTTTCGGGACACGATAAATCCTGTCCAGTCTGTTCCCCGGACTACGACGTATCGGTACATGTATATCCCATCCGCACTAAAAACGCCAAATTAGCAGCAGGGAATATGTAAATTTGTCATTAATGTTGAAAGGGGTGTCTGAACTACTGGAGGCCTACAGGGGTCAAACAATTTGCAATGTCTGAGGGCCAACTTGTGTTGAGACCCAAAGAAAGTAAGGAGACCATAAACACTATTTAATAATGGACGGATGCATTTATAATTTATGCATCTGAATATTTAACCAGTCATGTAGACAAAGTTTATGAGTTGCTACACTACATTAATACAATTAGAGATTGTGCCAATCGACAGGGCTTTGCCTGGATCACGTATGACCGCTAGTTTAGGCTCAGGCAGGCCAATGGGGTCGGATCTTGGGCTATAATCAACAATTATTTGTGGTGTAGATGCATGAACCAGACATATGATTTCTGTCTAATGGGCCCCAAAATGGGAGTAGGGAAAACCAATCAATACAATCGAGCATTACGACATGTCGTACTTGATTTTAATTAGCAAAGTCTACCGCATTAGTACTCAGAAGTCAGGGGGCGGAGAGAGCCTATTCGCTGGTCAGTGCATGGATTCTCCCTACCTCCCCCCTTGCAAAATGAAAGAGAAGGGTTGGGGCAGCCGGTGCGCAGTACATGATTTACCTGTCTCTCTGAGTACTAAGGAGACGTATTTTCCCTTAAATGGTATTTTAATAATACGAAGAATAGCCAAACAACTTACGTAGGAAAAATAACCATGGTGGGGATATTAGTTAAAGATTAGGAATTTTCGGGGAAAAAATGCTAAAGAAGCATTTTCTAGTGGCAGAAAAATTCTCAATGGGGACAGTCATGCATGTTTTCTCTAAATGTAGGTCTATAATGATACAAAATTCATTCAATTAGTTGGACTTTGGGTCGCTGTGGATGATGGCTCATGATACTCAACACAGAGACTCAATTTCCACTGTCTGCTCTAGACATTTTCTTTCGAATTACTCGGTTTTGTCCGTAATAAGCATTTGCTTGGCAAATCTCGAGTTGCACATAGGTCTGGTCAGAAAGTCTAGATTGGGTATGGCTACCCGTGTCATATAGGTAACAGCATGGCTGCTCAGGGTGTTAGTAAGAGCATGACTGCTCGGTATCATTAATTGGTATGGCTACCAGCATTGTACTAGTAAGAGCATGGCTGCTCGGCATAACTGGTCCTTTGGTATAAAGGGTATGGCTACCCGCGTTCAACTCATATTTGTGTGAGCAGGGCTGCTCAATAGGTTTGTAAGAGCATGGCTGCTCAATATGTCTAATGGGTATGGCTACCCACATTGTACTAGTAAGAGCATGGCTGCTCAATATGTCTAATGGGTATGGCTACCCGCATTGTACTAGTAAATGGGTATGGCTACCCCCATTGTACTAGTAAGAGCATGGCTGCTCAATATGTCTAATGGGTATGGCTACCCGCATTGTACTAGTAAATGGGTATGGCTACCCGCATTGTACTAGTAAGAGCATGGCTGCTCGATATGTTTAATGGGAATGTATGTAAGAACACAGTTGCCTGTGAGGTCAATTGAGCATGGCTGCTCAGTAAGCAGGTGATACAACTGTCAGGCAGGGCAGCACTTAAAGGCTTCACATCTGACCACTCCGAGTAAAAACTAAATACACATGCATGTCTGTCCCCTCAGGGAACCAGACTCACTTTGGCATTATCCTTAGGAGTCGATCACGTCACAGACATTATTCCCCAATATTTAAATATAGTCATTATTTGTACGATATTCTCCCCTTGTTCATAACTATATGTATAGAGGAATAAATAGTTGTTATGCAGAGTCATTGTTGTTATGTGATGAAAGTTTTACTAAAATAATGAGGACACATACAGTGTTATTTTATTAACTGAATAATTATTAACAAAAACAAAGGTAAGGAAATAATAGTTATTAACATAAAAGAGATAACAATAATGAAGACTCTTACCTGTGACAATTTCAATTAATTTGTTCAATGAAAAATATGATAATCATCTTAACAAAATACACAATAATCAATTCTACAAATACAAAGTATGTACATAATAGTTGGATTAACAAAATATTGAAATTAACTTGATGAAAGTGTGGTATTTTAACAGTTGTATATTTCTATTGTATCTTTAAATTAATGTTTTTGTCATGTTCATAGATTTTCTGATTAAATATTTTTAAAACATAATGAACAGTATATTGATTGATGGATTTGGGTTTTATGACATAGCCACACCAAACAGTCATATAACGCTGATTCCTGTCGTTCAAATCAAAGACATTTTATCTATCACTACATACCTGTTCTTTATGTCAATTCTAATTCGTGACTTCATTTAACATATTTATGTAATTTTAGATGTTATCCTAAATTAGTTGATTTTCATAATTTTCATTTCTTTGATATCTACATTTATTGTAGCCTATTTTGGCAATGTGTTAAGTGTAAAGATTGGTTTCATCCTGGTTGTTTAAATCGAGATCAAGACGACTCAACAGAGCCATTTTTCTGTCCCGACTGCCTAGTAAGTAATGGTATAATATATATATTATATAAAACAATGTTTTCCAAAATATTGTTAGGGCCATCCGTGGTGTATTATATACTCGGATCTGGAAAATCCATAACTAGACATTTATTCATTTTCAATAGAGAATGTATGCTAGATAGCCAGGTAGCTCAGTTGGAAGAGCATCCCAGACCTTTCTTAAACTTGGTTATGGGAAGGCCTCAGGTTCGATTCCTGGCCTGGCTAAAGTTATCATTTGTCTGTCATGAAATCAAAAATGCAATTAACACAATCATGCAAGTGTTAAAAGTAAATATCAATATAATGGTTTATATTTGGTCACTAATTTAATTACCTATTATTATGTTAATATTTGTTCCTCATAAGTGTAACAGTTACCAGATAAATTAGTCTAGACACAAATACATTTATATTGCTGTTATATACGAAAAACGGGGAGCAAGTGGTCTGTGGTCCAGTGGTAACACGCTGGACTGTCAATCTAGAGGACTTGGGTTCCATTCCCTGTCTGGGCTCTGGAATTTCTTGAATAATGTTCATAGTATTTCCCACTTATTTGGACCATTTGAGTACTGGTTAAAGGCCAGGAATTTGTGTATCTGTGCTATACTACATGCACATTAAAGAAATATGTACATGTACAGTCGACTCTCGTTAGGACGAACTCGCTTAAGACGAATTTTCCGTTACGTCGAAGTTTTTCAAAAGTCCCGATTTTATCCTTCTTTGTCTATATGAATTTCTGTCGGTTAAGACGAATTTTTGTCTCGAAGTTTTTCGTTACGTCGAAGTTTTTTCGAAGTCCCGCTTAACAAGTTCGCACCTTAAATCTATTGTTTAACACGAAGTCGGATCGTATCCTGCTGCCGACGAATGTTTTCACACGTCACTGAGATGATTTACCTGTATTTTCGCACATTTAATTATCGATTGTTTACATAATTGAAGGATTTGTACATGTTTGCAAAATGTTAGACTACATTGTGTTAATGCAAACATGTCGAATTGTTGAACACTGCGATCAAACCGATAGTTTGTAAAACATGCCAAAATGAGTGATTTAATTAAGCGTGTACTTTAATTAAAACACGTCATCTTTAACATTTGTTTTATGCAAATGGCGATCAAACACAAAGCAGTCGTCACGAACTAGACTTTCTCACGTAACACCACCAAAATGGCATCCCGACGTTTACGTCGAATTTTCGTTAAGACGAATTTTCGTTAAGACGAACTATTTCCGACGGTCCCGAAAAATTCGTTTTAACGAGAGTCGACTGTATATCAATCAAAGAAAAGTACCATGTATATTACTCAAATATAGCATGTTCTGATGAGTATGTGGTATTATATAGGAGGATTTTTTGCTATTAATGTGAAATTTATCATGGAAGCACATTACTTTTCCATGTTTATACTGATACATACGAAATAGAAATGTACATGTACATGTTATTGTACAACTTTACTAAATGTATGTATGGAAGTCTAAGAAGAAGAATTTCATTTCAGGACAAGCACATTGAAGATTGGGGTTTTGTCAACATGTTTGAGGGAGATGAGGTAAGTTCCATATTGAAGTGTAAGATGGTTTAATATTGTGTATAACAATAGACTTATACAAACTGTCATACTTATACAATAATGTATGTCTTTTGAAAGTGAAACAAATACATGATTGGTACAGATTGACTTCTTCATTAGTGCAATTAGGAATTATCTTTTTTTAATTGTCAGTGGTGGAAATTTTTACAATAGTCTGTTCATATTCCAAGAACCATGATTTTAAAGATGATGGTGGCCCATATTCATATAAAAGAGGAAATGTTGATTTCGATATGATCTTTGCAGGAAGAAGAAAACAGCAAGTTTATGATAAATACAGAATGTATGAAGTCAAAGGTAAGATAAGTGTATAAAAACATAAACAAGACGATAAAAGGCCAAGATGCCCATTGATCGCATAGATAAATTTTATTGATTAACATGAGGGAGTTGCATCTCATGAATTTGCGTCAAAATCCAGAGTTTACTTATATACTTACAAGTGAAAGAGAGTCTTTTATGCTAGACTGTTGACAACAGAATATCATAAAAGGTCATAAGTTTATGGTTGACTAACTATTTCCAGTAATAGTAATGACACTGGTGTGATAATTACTGCTGAAATTTTTATTCTGGCTAGAATAATTAATTCTCCTTCATAAATCTGGGTTGGTATTTATAAAGCACTTTAAGTAAAACTATTAATTTAAGTAAAACATTTCACTCAAGTCAGAAAAGAGTCATGCCTATCACTTTTTCAAAGCAATGGATTAATTTGTGAAATTGTATGATTTGGTCATTAATTTAAGTCTAGAAAACCAAAATATTATCATTTTGTTGTGATTCTCCTATGTATGTGAATGTGAACGAGTAAAGAAATAATGAGTTGTATTTAAGAAAATAACTTAAGTTAGTATTTGTTATTTAAGATTCTTTATATAACTACCTGACCTGGACATAATCATGATTTTGTAGCTAAACATTCTCAAGAGCTAACATGTATTCCTAATTCACCACAGGACCAACACTTTCAGTATTTTTTTTATTGTTGACTGCTACCTAAAAATGGAAATATTGATAAATTGAATTTGATGGATTGAAATATTTCAGATAAAAGATGCATACAAGGTGTGCTTTCAAATCGTGTCATCAACAATGGAAAAAAGGTAATAATGTAGTACTCGTATGTTAAAACATTTGTGTTTTTTTCAGTGTATAGTGTGTGTGCTAGATACCACTGTTCAGTACATTACTTTAGACCCATCTACCCAAATACATCATTGTGTAATTTACTACTGTGCAAGTTATACCATTCCTTACACCATCATTGTGTAATTTACTACTGTGCAAGTTATACCATTCCTTACACCAACATTTTGGATGATGTACTCTTAACACTTCTAAGATGAAGCTGATATATTGAGCAACACTTAATAATGGAATAACACTTGTGTGCAGTAGTGATAAAATTTTCAAATTGAATCTGCATTTTTTTATTTTATGTTATACTACTCCACAGCAAATTAGAATGGTTACAAAGACACTGCAGGTTCATCAACCAAAAGGGGATAGATAATTGGACTTATGGATTAGAATTTGGAGTCTTTACACAACAGGTATTCTACCTTCACAGACAGAACTTATTTCAACTACTGAGTATGTAGAAGTACATTGTGCAAAATTTTGTTAAATAAAATTGCTTTAAATTAATATAATTGAAACTTTTAATGAGTATTTACACTATACATGACTACAGCTTACAAAAATCAATACACAAATTTTGAAGCGTTCTACATAAAAAATATTATAATTTCAGGCACTCTTGTGTTTAGAAGGAAATATCATAAAGAGTTTCAAAGCGAAGAAAAGGTTGGTTTTTTGCTCATATCTACTTTTTACTTGATTGTAGTCTAAACGATATTAATTGTATAAATTGTTATCGTGATTTTTTTACCACTATTGATTACTGCTTACATTGTAGTTCAGCTTTATTGTTTCACATAGAACATGTTTATGTGGTATGAATTACAAACTACAATAATAAAAAAATCATACCAACTTGCAAATAGTGAATGTAAACTGACCAGCGATACAGGATATCAAAGACAGAGAAAAAAAAAGAGAGTATATTACGGTTCATTGCCAGGTTATTGTATTAATTATGCTGAGATGATTTGACAAAGGGCAATAAATTTCGATATTTTGTTGTGTCCATAACATTCATATATAGTTACAGTTGGATACAATGTTTACTCTTATTGTTCACAGTCATATTGTTCATAACTTATATTAGAATTATTAGTGGATCTTGCCCAATAATATCCTCAGGAAAAGCGAACCAGTTTAGATTTGATATGTGGCTCTCTGAATGACTAGCCGACTTCACAGATAGGAAGTAGATTGCTGTTTCAAAACATTTTGGAAGAATTTTACACCCAATTACCTTTGTATGTCTTTTACTCAAGCTGAAATATGTGATTTCGGTATTTAAATACCAATTGGACCATTTCAGTTTATATTCCTTGGGTGGTATAATCAAGGGCATTGCCAATGGAAAAATAAAAGATGCCTGCAGAAAAAACAATTTGTAAGTATTTTCTTAGAAATATATATTACTACCAAGTGGAAAAGTTACTGTGTGTGACCATTGATTATTTGTAAAAAAATCAGGTAGCAATAATGGCAGATTTTAATGCATTATGTGCACCTATTGCATTTTATTTTTCTCATTTTAAAACGCTTTTGCATTTTTTTTTTCAATTATGTCTTCATTTTTATTTCAGTCTTGCAGTACAATATATTAAAAAGGTCTTGTGTAAAGAAGCCATGATAGCCATTATGCAAGAGGTATTGATGATAGCCATTATGCAAGAGGTATTGATGATAGCCATTATGCAAGAGGTATTGATGATAGCCATTATGCAAGAGGTATTGATGATATAGCCATTATGCAAGAGGTATTGATGATAGCCATTATGCAAGAGGTATTGATGATAGCCATTATGCAAGAGGTATTGATGATAGCCATTATGCAAGAGGTATTGATGATAGCCATTATGCAAGAGGTATTGATGATCTTTTTTGCTCCATACACCACAACTAGTAAATTTAGCATCATTTGTCTGGGTCAAAAGTTCTACTGTTTACCTTCACATGTTACCTCTGTTACATATATCCATCTTTTCTTTGGTGAATTAATGTTGCTTTGTTCAAATAGTTTTTACAGTGAATGAAATGTATACTCAACTTTAATATACACTGCCCTTTTTTTTATTCAGGTGTGTGGTATTTCATACACTGAGGCTGAGAAAGCTCTAAGCCTCACCGAAGGAAATAAGCTTTCAAGATGTATCAAACAGGGAATTGAAATGAGTAAATATATTTAGTTGTTAATAATGTTACAGTTCCGAAAATAATTGACAAAGTTTTTAGCAGTATTTAACTTAATAATCACTTGTCACTGGTATTTGTCACAAGAAAATCTGCAAGTACTAACAGCATTTACTACAAATACTGAATTAATGATGTGTTGCCATTTATTTCCAAAAATATGGAAAATGAATTAGTAAAAACAAGCGCTGCTTTACTGTATATTCAGTCAGAATAAGTATGTCTTCTTTTCATCATTCGTATTTTATTGTTTTTTCATCAGTATGTTATGGCTTTTATTGTTGCTAAAGGATTCTAATTAGTCCACTTAATTTCTTTTCTGACAGGTGAAGAAATAAAACAGTCATATGAAGCAAAAGAACGTCAGACGTAATCTACCTATATGAAGAATAGTATATTAGTGAATACATAAAATTATATGCAGTACTTTCAGCACTTAGATTTTTATTATAGCCTGATATATGAAGTGTACTTATGATAGTACCCTATATGGAGAGTACTTATGACAGCCTGATATATGAAGTGTACTTATGATAGTACCCTATATGGAGAGTACTTATGACAGCCTGATGTATGAAGTGTACTTAAGTAGCAATAAACACAGTGATAATAAATATAACAATAACCAGGATATATAGAACACTCATATCCAAAACATTGCTAGGGCCATCCGTGGTCTATCATATGCCCGAATCTGGGTAATGTAGACTAATGAGTACAAGCATTTCACTGTGGCCATCCGTGACCTATCATATACCAATAACCGGAATATATAGAACAATAATATCCAAAACATTGAAGGGCCATCCGTGGTCTATCATGTGCCCGAATCTGGGCAATGTAGGCTTAAGATTTCAATTATTTTACTGTGGCCATCCTTGACCCACCATATACGAAAAACTCGGACACATAGTAATACCCGAATCTGGGTAATGTAGACTAATGAGTACAAGCATTTCACTGTGGCCATCCGTGACCCACCATATACCAATAACCGGAATATATAGAACAATAATATCCAAAACATTGCAAGGGCCATCCGTGGTCTATCATATGCCCGAATCTGGACAATGTATAGGCTTATGATTTCAATCATTTTAATGTGGCCATCAGTGACCCACCATATACGAAAAACTCGGACACATAGTAATACCCGAATCTGGGTAAACTCGGACACATAGAGCAATTATTAAATATATATATGCAAATAAAGTTCTATCTATATATATCCCCGCTCATGCTTTCTCAAGCACCCCAATACGTCCTTAACACGGGCCATCTTTCAAGGGAGGTAACTGATGTAATTCTGACGGATGGCCTGATGTTATTTTCCGCAGATGGACGAAAGTACACATTTTAGTGGTGTTTAACCTACGATAGATGGCCCGATGTTATTTTGTGCGGATGGACAAAAGGCGGATCCATCCGTTATACTTGTAGATATTTATCCCCACACTACTACACTCCTCCCCCTTTCCGTCAAACACCGCTGCTACCATTAAAGTAAATCGAGGCGGAAAAGTGCGCCCGATGTGGGCCTCGAACACACAACCCCCTAATCACTAGTACGGCGCTCTACCAACTGAGCTTACCAGGCAGCCATCTAACCCCACACCACTACACTATTTTGTATAAAATGTATATATGTTTTAATTCTGTTATCTATAGCATAGAATTACAAATATTTGTCAAATTGCCAAGGATAGTCGGCATAATCCGGGAACATGTCCTCTATGGTTCTGTGACTGTCTTTTACCACTTATCCCTCAAAAATAAAAATACAGTAGACTGTGCTTAACCATAATATTTTCTTCTTAGTACTTCTTAAATGAACTTTTATATATTTTTGTTACATTTGTGGAATTTAAACTGTGGAAATAATTTATGTGAAGTGTATTTGTTTTGCAGATCAGAGGACAATATCTGAACTATTAACAGACATAGGTCTTGGGCAGTATGTCCTAGCATTCAAAGATAATATGGTTAGTACAGTACTGTATTTCTTTATGAGCATCATCATTTCTTTTAAACAAATGAATTGCCATGCAAAATGAATGATGCTTCAATGCCTGACAATGTCTTAAATGCATTTTAAATCTCACCTAGGCCTAGTAGGAGTCCAAGCATTGCTCCATAGGGAGATTGTAAGCTAAGAGATAATTTCAAACATTTCTATCCATTTTGAAAGTTACCAAAAAGATACTAATTGTTATAAGGACCATTGTTATATTGACACATCCTTGTATGAATTAACAAACTTGGTATTGCCCGATATATTATAAACAATGATCAAGGAACCAAAATTCTTTCACACATATGTCACCCACCTTATAACATAGCATTACGAGACTGTCGTGCAAGCATCTAGACCCCCGGCTTTTCAGGATTGGCAATTCAGGTCTGTTATCACCCCTGGTATATGCAATAAGTGTTGCTTTGTTGATGGAATGATGATAGATAACATTGTTTGTTTGTTTTTTTGTTTTCAACATTTCAATACAGGTGTTGTACATGTTCTTATTTCATTTTCAGTTTTACAAGCATCTCCCGTGGCCAAGAAATTTGATGAACTTAACAGCAAAAGACAGAAAGGGGCTATGAAAGGCAGGAGAAACCATTCACGGTTTGGAAAGTCATCTAGACAGGTTTATGTTGGGTGGAAGCACATGGTGTCACACGTATACAAGTTAGTGAGTGCAAGTAAAGGGGGAGGACAGCAAATTATAGATATAGATAAGCAATGTACATTTAAAGAATTGGAAAAAATCATTTTGGATCTGTACTTTCCTAATGGCAGATCAAATGAAATGGTGCTTAACTCTTTGAACTACTTTATTGCTAACTTCTCTGGCCAGGAACTGCCAAAACTTGTGAATGAGGGTGGATTTACAATTGAAAGATACAGACATGTCAAAGCTTGCCCTGTGAGGATGTACTTACATACCTATTCAAAAGAGGTTGCCACTGTTGCTCTGCTTTTGTTCATTTACTTTAAGTAAACACATTAAATTATATCTTACTCATTTAAGATATATGCGTCACACTGTGAGCAGGACATACATTTACAAGCATGTAATATTTGATGCACCTCGAAGGGTTGCATAAATAAATATACTTGGTCTTTCTATGCCAAGCTTATTATCCTATCATAAAGGCTGATAGATATCAATTTGGCATTGTCTGTCCCTCCTTATGTCCATCCAAAGCCATGTATCAAAGTATCTGACTGGGTATTATGACTTGATATTGCATACATTCATGTGTCCCCATAGCACACTGCTGCACACACAATTTTTTTCCCAATGACCTGTCATCCATTTAGGGTAATTTCCTTGATTCATTCCTCTAAAATCATTATAATAGCCATCCACAATCATAGCTTAGTAATTCCTATGTGGAGTGTTTTTGATATTGCATACATGCATCCATAACAATAGTGTGCTATTGCTTTTGCAAAGGTCAATATTTCTCAATTCATTTGATTCAGATTATCATGAAATTGGTAGAATGTGTTTGTTGATGAATAAGCTAGGTGAACCTTATTTTGTTTCTCCCCACAGAGTTGGCCAATAAATAGATAATAAATGTTATAAGTCAAACTCCTTTGTTTCTGGATTTCAGATGACAGTTGTTTTCATGCCTGCTGGAACCAGCACAGAAGTGCCTGCTGAAACCAGCACAGAAGTGCCTGCTGGAACCAGCACAGAAGTGCCTGCTGGAACCAGCACAGAAGTGCCTGCTGAAACCAGCACAACAGCAGAGGTATTTCAGTTGAAATGAAAAAATGTATAGATTCTAATTGTGTGTGTATATATTGTTATTCAAATTGCCCTGAAGATACAGAAACACATTGGCAATTAAAATGCGGTAAAAGGCAAATTCATGTTGCTTTTTAATTTTATATATAATATGAATACTTTTCCCGGCACACATAACCTTTTATAAACATTGTATATGACAAATGTCTGATTCCTGCCTTCATAATAAATGCGAAGACATATTGATGTTCCCCTGACTTACACAACTGGAAAGAGGTTTACTACTAGCCTGTCTGTCCATGTCCAATTGGAAGACATGATTTTATGATAGTTTCACATGAAAGAAACAGTTGTCCTGTCTTTTCTCTCTTAAATAAATGTGTGCAATTGAAATGTAACAAACTGGAATGTGAACCAATGCAGAAAAAAACGAAATAATGTTTTAACCTAGTATACCCTCAAATATATTTAACATGTTTTCTCAGCATCATTTTCATATTTTTAAGGCCTTTTGTTTGCAGGAACAAGGTGATGGAATTCATCGCAGTTTTTATACCAACACTGGTACTCCAACTGTTCAATTTAGGCGCACCCTGTCACTGGTAAGTATTATTTTCATAACTTTCTTCATATGATTTTTTGTGTTGGTGAAGATGTTTACAGATGAGGCTTAAAATAAAGTAAAATGTTTGTTTGTAATTACCCTCGATATAGCATTACTTTCGTGTCGGTAGGTCAGATTTTTATACCCTCACTCTGAAAGGGGGGCATATAGATTAGCACTTGTCTGTCTGTCCGTCATCCGTCACAAAATCTTTTGTCATGCAGTCACAAAACTACATTAATGTTAATAATAAAGTACTTTGTTATTCTCTAACATTTCAGTCAATGCAAGTAATCTTCATATACTTGCTTGTAGTTATAATGTATTGCCTCAACTAAACAAATCAATGTCCCAAATGTTAAACTAATTATCTAGAAAAAAGTTGCTTTACTTTCTCTGCAGATGAGGTTTCCAGTTGACAGAATAGCAGTACCATCAACTTCATCAAGCATTGGTAGTGTTCAGTGAGTAATATTTACTTTTAGCTTGATGATATGTGTATATTTTACCATCAGGATCCTCTAACATGGAAGATAATGATATTAAATTTACATACACTGAATAACTAGGGTTATAGAAAATGAATGCTTTATATTGACAAATACTTTGGCACTAATTTCGACCTGGAAAATATTTAAACATTACTTAACTTCTGTTCTTTACATAATAAACTGTTAGCTGTGTTTTTGTCATTATTATTCATGCATAAGGTAACAGGCTACAGTTGGTTATGCAACTAGCTGTGTTCCAAAATGTATTCTGGGGCTTTGAAGCAAATAGCTCAACTTAAGTTGGTACAGTAAGTTCCTCATTTTTTCATTGTCAGTATGCCAGTAGAAATTGTAGACAGTAAGGACGAGGAACTACAGGAGGCCATTGAAGCCAGTATTACAGATGCTAATCAAATGTAAGTATTGTGAACATTTACACTCATCACAGTGCACTGTTTGTTACTATACTGTGTGATGGTCCTTAGCTCACTGGACAGGAAGTGATCGCTGGTACCTTTTGATGGTTGCCCATTGTCAGCATTGTCAATGCTACCCAATTCTTAGAGTCCGCATGAAACCCAGTTGTGCACATCTTTGGTATATTATAGTCACAAAGTGTTTATGTAAACTGCAGTGACTCCAGGTTTGTATGGTCTAAAGAAGAAAAACATTTATCCATATCACAAATAGCATAAATTGATGATAATGTTAGAACTAGCTGCATGCACCCTAACTATATACATGTAGATTTAACATTTGCATGTTTAAGACTATACTTTAGTTGGATACAAATAATGTTTCAAAAAAGAGAGTGTATTTGTAACGGTGAGTCATGATATGTACTGTTGTAGTTTAAAGAGAAAAAATTATGTCTATTCTCCTTCATGATACTTGAGATGTTCTAAACATTTAAGTCTTCTCAAAACAAACCACAATGATTAGAGCTCAAATATTAGGTATGATGGGATGTCTATTGGTTCTCTACAAGTTTGATGTAATTAAGTAGATAATTTTCAGATTTTTTTACCAAAATGTCTAACATGAAAGCGGAAGGGTGATATATGAATGATCCTCGTCTGTCTGTAACCTTTTGTGTCCACACAATATCTCCTAAGCCGCCTCGAAGGATTTTGCTGTAACTTGGGTCACATGTTCACCTCATTGAGACAATGAGACATAGCTACCTCTGCTCCATGTCAGGGTCACAAGATTTGAGTCTGGAATTCAGTGTCCACTCCTGCACTGGGGATATGGCTGTCCCCCAGACTGTTGTGTTATACCCCTAAATGTGGGTTAATCGGGTATGTCGGTGGCTAAATGGTTTGTTTGAAATGGCATAACATTGTGGTAACATAATTATGGAGTTCATGACATCAACTCTTCTTTTAAAAGTATTGCAATAAAATATTACGGACATAATGATTATCAGTGTTACATGTAGTGCCAAACTTGATTTCTGTATCAGTAATATTGTGAAAACTTTAGTGAAAAAGAGAAAAACTCTAAGCTGTGGACTTTGAAAAAAATATGAATATGAAAAATATATTATTTATAGCTTAATTTAAGTATTTCATAGAAGAAAACAGTTAAGAAAATTTAAAAAAACGAACATAAGTATTTTTTCTTTTTTGTCAGAACACAACCAGTGGGTTCCCTCAAAGACGTCCTGCAACCCTTCCAACAGGAAGCGGTATCATCCAGTTCTGTCACTAAACTGCTGATTCTTCGCAGCAATGTCTTAGGGAGTGCATTGAGAGGTCTGGACAGGAAGAATGTGAACTTTAAGTCGAGATTATATGTCAAACTCAGTGGGGAGCTGGGCGAGGATCATGGGGGACCACGTCGGGAATTTTTCAGGTTTGTTAGCTCTTCTGAGCATGTCATTGCAAGCTATCGTCGTCAGTGTTTGTCTGTTGTCTTTCGTTTGTCATCGTCTACCCCTGTTGATTTGTGGTCACTAGGTCAAAGGTCAATGTCACAGTGCCCTTTAATGGAAACACAGTTTCTTAATAATAATGTTTGAACACTAAGTTCTAGAGCGCTTAAAATTGGTAGGCATATTGGTCATAACCACTCGATGACACCTGTGGTCATTTGGGGTGAAATGGTTAAAGGTCATGTTGACATAAAATTATGCATTAAAAACAATTTCTGCTCAATTACAAGGGAGTGTTTTATGTCTCTGTTAAATACATGTTTAGAAATACAAGTAGTTAAATAAGTTTAGAGGAACAACACAAACTCTACACATCTATTGGCAGATGGGGGCATCACAATTGCATGACAAATAACTGCAATGTATGTCAAAGAGTTATTGCCCTTTACTGCACATTTTTGTCTGTCCGGCTAGGGCAGTCAGTAGCCCGTTACATTACCAGTCCAACGGTCCCGGTTACGACCTCGGATCATTTGGCTACGGTCACTGTGGTGATTTGATCACAGATTCTTTTTGAGGTCATTCGCTCTGATTCAAGTTGGAAAGCTGTCAGTCCCTTGCACTGAACCGAGACATGCACTTTCTATATAGAGCCAAGGTAGATCCTGTATAGACTGACAACGTCTTTAAATAACCTAAGCTGTTTATAGGGCGTTAAAACCCAATAAAACCAAACCAAATTACTGCAAATTTACAAAAAGTCTAATATCTCAAGAGGGCATAGAGGACCAACTATAAAATGTGGCATACATGTTCATTGCAGAGAAGGGCCTTCACCCCAGCAATTTCACAAACATTCAAATATCTCCAGAAAACTTTGCATATATATATATACACATGTACATGTATATTAATTGGCAGAGGAGGCAATAACTTTGTGACATATTTCAAAATGTTAGATTTCCCATGCCATTTTCATTGAATGCACATTATTTATGGGAGTTCTAGTTATAACTTTATTGGCTTGCTAAATTTGTATTGCTTATTTATAGGTTGCTTGTGAAATCCCTCCATGAATCTAAGTTTTTTGAAGGGCCTGACACGGCCAAATATTTCTGCCATAACTAAGACCTAATGGACAAGGGTCAATACCGGCTTGTTGGGCGATTGGTAGGCTTTTCTTTGGCCCAAGAAGAAGGCCCAGGGCTTCATTTTCTGTGTAGCCAGCTGTTTGATCTCATGGTGGGAATGGACACAAATTTAAGTGAGGTTGGGTCACTCCTGCCAACAGAGGCCACAGGGATTATACAACAGGTAATATGAAATGTTTCTGTTTGTTAGTCTCCTTATGGAAAACACCAGAGAGGACTTGGGGTTTATATAAATAAAGGGCATCAATAATGGAGACATCAGTGATACTCAGACATTTCTATTTTCCACAATATCTGAAAAAAAGTATTATTATGATCTTTTACCCAGGTAAGCTTTGTAGGACAAGATGGTACAATTGGAAAAAAATGTCTATTTGATTAGGTCCTCTTATTTCTGAATATTAATTGTGGAGTTAAGATTAGAAATAATATTCCTTACTGGAACAAATACACTAATTTATGTCAAGAGTCTCCTATGCATTTAACAGTTTAATAAAGACATTATTATTAAACATGGATAAGTGGTCAATTTGTTAGTTTTATATAGAAGTATGGTTTGGTGCGTTAACGTTTAATCAGTAGCATCTACAGGACTACAGTTGAAAATAAGGACGCCCTTATTCAGATGATAACAAAACATTACTTATATTATAGGTACATTTTATTTTTGCCAATACAGTCGACTCTCGTTAATTCGAAAATTCGACTTAAACGTCGGGAGGCCTTACTGTTGGTGTTTCGTAAAAAAGTTCGTAAAAATTGCTTAAATTGCACTTTATGTATTTCTCATTAAGAACTATGTGTTTAATAATCTATATGCGTGTGTATATGTTGCCTCTTTCAATTCAAACATGATATGATGCAATCATTTCAAATTATCTAGGAGATTCTTTAAATATCAGTTTTATGGATGGGTTTGACAAGAATCGTAATTCGGAGCTTAGAATTGCCGAAAGATGTCATTTTGACAACGGTCGTCGACAATGATGAGAAGCTTCGTTCACGTTGTATAGTTATGATCAACACAATTATTATTCACAACTTTCTCTTTGAACTCCCAAATTACGTTATCGAAGACAAAAACATGTACATGATAACTTACACAGCTTCTATGTAGTCTATAATAATGAAGGAATAATCATTGGTTCGCCGATATCTTTATATTTTCGGGTGTTAATGTAATTGAAAAGTCGAGTCATGCCGACGAAGTCTGGTCAGTAATGTTTGTTTACCAAATAATGACATAAAACATCGACGCGTGTTGATACTGCTAACACACCATCTGTGTAGAATAAGCGTGATTAGATTGGCAAAGTTGACAGACAATAGACTCCGCCTTCCGATAGTACCAGTTGTACACACAGGTACATATATATAAGTTTACGATGCTGCTTGAGGGGTGATCAACGTAATATGAAGGGATAAATCGATCGAATCTTATCATCATCTTTCAGATAATATGCATTTTTAAGCAGGTAATTGCCGAATTCGCAATTTTGTATCATCACTTTGATCGCAAATTCGCCAATGGCTCAGATCTGAGACATAAAAACAATTGTTGAAGAAGACATGTTCTAATCAATTGGTTTGGTGGTAGTTTTAACAATTTGACATGTTTGCATTAATAGTCTAACACTTTGAAAACATGTACACATCATTTCATTGTGTAAATAATCGATAATTAAATGTGCGTTAATACAGGTAAATCATCTCAGTGACGTGTGAAAACCTTCGTCGCCAGCAGGATACGATCCGACTTCGTGTTAAACAATAGATTTAAGTTGCGAACTTGTTAAGTGGGGCTTCGAAAAAACTTTGACGTAACGAAAAACTTCGAGACAAAAATTCGTCTTAACCGACAGAAATTCATATAGACAAAGAAGGATAAAATCGGGACTTTTGAAAAACTTCGAGGTAACAGAAAATTCGTCTTAAGCGAGTTCGTCCTAACGAGAGTCGACTGTATGTGTATGTTCACGAATGTTCAAAACAATTTCTTAGCCATATAGTAGTTGTAACCACAAAACAATAGAACAAGGTTAAAACCTTTGGTTATAGTGTTTGATACACAGAAATGTTATCATGTTCTGCAGAAAATGGTGAAGCATTCAGCAGTGCCTCTTGCTTCAGATTTTCTAAGCCTCGCATTGTAACATTTCTGTATATCAAACACTATTTAGTATTGTTTGTAATGTTTGAAAATTCTCTCTAAATTCATTAGTCCCCAAAGCTGGTTCAATACGGCACATCTGAGTAAATACGAAAATTTTAAGCTTTCAAATGCATCAGAACTGTTGTCATCTTAATTGGAGTTATATCATAACCCCGCTAAGCGAAGTTTGAAGGGGGATAAACTTGTTTCAGCTGGCCATATATCCGTCTGTCCGTCTATTTGTATGTAGGCACGTTATTATGTGCACAACTCTTACAGTTGTGCACTAATTTCATTCAAGCTTGGCAGCATTATAAACTAGGTATGTGGTGTAGATGTACATGAAGGCAGGATGTTTTCATCAAGCAAGTATGGTCATATTTATGGGGCTTCCTATTGTGTGAGTGTGAGGCAGATGGAGGGCTATATTAGTCAGCGTATGGTGGAGTTCTAGTTAATGTTCAGCTTATATTTACAATTGATCACTTTACGATTTTCAATATTTTTATGACATTACATTTCCAGGATTTATGGGGAGATTGCCCAGTTCATAGATGGGATGAATGATGTCAACAAGTCCTGGGATTTGGTCAAGTCAAACCCAGAGCTTTTCAAGCCCATCTTCTGCTATACCACACCGGAAATCTCTGGAGGCCTGATGCTTGGGTTGTTTAATGTCAACTATAGTGAGGTGGGCTCTAATGACAGAGCCTTTGAGGATGTGACAGTGTATGATTGGGAGTTGTTCCTCCAATCCATTGAAGGTAGAACTTAATACATCTACAAGAGACAATTGACTCGGTTTGATAATGTAAGAATGTGAACGAGGATCTACGGGTTTTCCTTGTAAATGAAGAATATTCCATGGAAACGTTTGTTCATATCAAAATATCTTAGTAGATTTTTTTTTTTAATATTGCATAAATGCATGTGTAACCCATAGCATGCTGTTGCATAATACATTTAATGAAGAATACCTTAATTAGTAATAAATACCATAGAGATACTACCCAATGTGAATCCAGGGTATGAAAACTGGTTTGGTATCTATATAACAAACAATAAAATGGCACACATTTACTTTTGTAAATTATAAACTACACATGGAAATGATGTAAGACATATTTTTCAGCTGGAGAAGTGTCATTCCAGGACCTACTGATTTTCGTCACCGGGGCTGATCATATTCCACCATGTGGGTTCACAAAACCCATAGATATTCCAGTTTTACCATCATGATAATGGTCGCCTGCTATTTGCATCAACATGTGCTCTACAGTTATGGCTGCCAAGAGTTAATGACACTGATGTTCGTCCTGCCATGCTTGTGAGGGCCATAAAAGAGTCAAGTGGATTTTAGAAAGTGTGACTCATTGAAGTGTCTTTGTAGCAGACTCTGAACAGCGTCAGCATGTCCAGAGATTTAGATATACATGGAGTCAGGAATTTGTCATCACACATATATTGTCAGGATTGTGGACCTGCATTGTTTTATTAATATGCAATAAGGTTTTTAAAGTGTATTATGTTTGTCTTCGGCGTCTGTCCGCTTTTATCGTGTCTGAGCTTCATCTCCAATACGGCTGGCTGGATTTCAACCAAACTTCACAAGATTGATAAGCATCAAGTGCAGTTTTGCATCCTAATCATTTTATTCTGCTCAGATAATTTCATACTGAGTTATGGCCCTTTGATGTTTTTATAATGTTTTGCCTGTGCTTCATCTCAAATACGGCTGGTTGGATTTCAACCAAACTTCACAGGATTGATAAGCATCAAGTGTAGTTGTGCTTTTTTGTCGCTTCGTTCCGCTTAGACAATTTTTCATTGAATTATGGCCCTTTGGTGTTTTTATACATGTACAGTCCATGATGAACTGATCAAAGAAAGGTCATATATGACCATATTTCTTGTTTGCTCAATATTTTATTCAAACATTTAGTATTACAATTACTGACAGACTGTCATCTGGGAGACCCATCCTCTTCAATCTGCTGTGTGCAACTCCCACAGCTTTGTATGGATTTGTATAGTTACCAGTTTGCACCATGTGGTTGCCTGAAATTTAATTACTAGCAGTTTGTTCTTGTGCTTCTTATGTTATTTTGATGTACCTCTTTGACTATGTGCGGAGTAATGACAAAGGCAGGAAGTGGGGGCAAGTATGTTTTACGGACACATTTCTTGTTTATTGAATATTCTGCATGGTTCGCACAGTGTACGTGATCTTTTGTTGGCAACTTCTCTTACAGTTGTACACTTATTGCTGATGATATAGCACTTATAGCAGACACCATTGTATGATTACTAAGGCAATTAAATATCTTAAGTACTTTCTGTAACACCTATAAACTTACTGTAAATATTAATAAAACTAAAATTGTTGTGTTCAAGAAAGGTGGTCGTTTAGCAGCTCGCGAGATGTGGCACTACAAAAATATGGCCATAGATGTAGTCAATAGTTTTACCTATGTAGGTGTATTATTTACGAAAAGGATGTCACTTTATAAAATGTCAGAAGCTATGTCAATCAAGGCAAAAACAGTGCTTATGCATATATTTAATTGTTTTAGTAAATCGTCTTGTTGTCCGTATAAAACTTTTTTCAAGTTGTTTGATGCCAAAGTTGGTTCAATACTATTATATGGTTCCGAATTGTGCGGTTTACAAAATATTAATAGTCTTGAGAATGTACAAGTTTATGCATGTAAACGTTTTTTGAAAGTTAACAAACATTCATGCAATGATGCTATTTTAGGGGATCAGGGTAGGCTACCCATGTATGTATATACTTATAAGCGTTGCATTAAATACTGGATGAGACTATTGTGTATGCCACGTAACTGTTATATACGTTTGTGTTATGATATGCTTGTGCACCTTGATAACATCGGTCAAACAAACTGGGTAACTTATGTAAAAAATAATTTGTTTGTAAACGGGTTCGGGTATATTTGGGAAAATCAGTATGTTGAAAATCCTGAGGCATTTTTGAAGCAATGCATTCAACGATTAACTGATCAGTACAAACAATCATGGGCTGCCAGATGCCTTGAAAACAGCAAATTGTATCACTATGCACATTTTAAAACTGATTATAAAATGGAACCATACATTCTTTACATGGACATTAATAAATTTAGATATTGTTTAACTTCATTTAGAAGTTCATCTCACTCCTTGATGATTGAACAAGGTAGACATTCTGGTGTTCCCAGAGAATTTAGAACATGTATATATTGTGAAGGTTGTGTTGAGGATGAATTTCACTTTGTTATATGCTGTCCTCTATATGCTGAATTAAGATTTCAATACATTCCTAAGCGTTACTTGGAACACCCTAGTGTTCAAGCATTTTACAACCTGATGTCATGTTCAAATAAATATGTTGTCCACAATATTGCTATGTATATTTATCATGCTCTTAGATTAAGAGATGATTTTATGTCAAGATTTGTTTGACTGTATATATTAACTTATAGGGTTATGTCTATGTCATTCTACAAATATGTTGTGTTTACGTTATAATGTCTCCAGTTTTGGAACCTTACATATGTATTGCATATATTACAATGACCTTACTACGCTGTGTAATATATCTATTGTATCATCTTGTGTGTGGGCCGTTGGCCTTATATATTTCACAATAAATATATATATTTCATTCCAATGTTGTAGCATATTCAGGTACCATGTCTAACAGTACATAAATGCAGTATATTTTATTGGTGTACTGTATTACTCAGATTTAGAATGCAATCTTGCTTGCACAACTCGGCGACGGTTTTCTTTTAAACATGACTTAAATAAATGAATAGCCTTGATGTGTAGATGTGCATTATAATGCATCGCAAAGATAGGATTTGTACATCACATAGGTACTATTGGTTTTTCAACATGCAAGTCCTTTTAGTTGAAATGAGTTATGCTTAAATTGAGGCTAGGTGGCGTAAGCATTTTAAATGCTTATAAACAATTACAATAAAACTGTGATTGCTATTTTCAACATATTTGTTACTTTTCCAATCATTCAAATTGCATACTTGCAGTTTGTGTTCACATTTTATATACTAGTGTATATCCATAATACACTTTCGTGCAATGCAGTTGTGTTTGGATGATGAAAATGACCAATGGCAGGGGGTGTTGCAAAAACTCGCATATTTGAGATTAGTGTGTAGCTGGAAGATCAACGTCACTCTTTGAGGTCTGAAGTTTTGATTATTATTTGGGGATATTTTAATTGAAACTATTCACTTAAAACGACAATAACTAGTCTTGTCATATGCTACCTTTAGCACAATTCTGGATGATGGTACAAAATATCAGGTTTTCCACACGGGGTACCATCTCTTGTCTGTCGTCTTATGTAATGACCATTCCACTCCATGCGAACAGACATGTTGTTCTTGCTGAAGGAGCTGCATGAAACAAGTGATGATCTGAAATATGCCAAAACTGCCACTCGTTTACATTTAAATTTCTGAATCTCAGGCTTAAACTTTAAATGGTAAATATTTTGTTCCTACGTTATTATTACACATTGTAGAGTGAGTAACAAGTAATATTCAGGCAAAAATGTATCCGTTTAAATATAATGAAAACGTAATGGTTGTAAATTTAACTTTTGCAATTTTCTATTCTATGTACCTGGGTTTCTTATACAATGAAATCATCGCTTTCACTGCAATCGACTGAAGCTTTCTCACTTTCTCAGCGGGGGAGGCAAATAAGCTCAGAAAGATTCTTTGATAAAATTGCCCACAAAAGCCGTAGCCAGCCAGACCCGTTCGGACTGGTAGGTTAAAGAAATAATCACTGTGCCAGTGTGAGCTAAATGTTGATGGTAACGGATTGCAGCTGAATGCACATTCAGGACGTTATTTGTTTAACTAATGTTATCTTGCTGTAGTACGACAAACATAAATCACGATGTGTTAATTATATAGAAAAATACCTCTGCCGCGAAACTTGTGTAGTTGACAAGATATTTCTGGTGTTCATTTTCTGGTCATCTTTAGATTTATAACATATGGGGATTTATTTTACTTATTTAAACTTATAAAACGACCACTGATAAAATAAGTGAACTACACAAAGGCAAAAAGTTCTTATTTTTTAGCCATTTATGATTTTGTCTATTGCTGGCAAGCTATAAAATACTTTTTGTGACTTTAAAGCAGACTTACATATGCATGTTATCAGCGGTAGAGAAGATCCTTTGCTCCTCCATCGCGCACAATATGTCCTTCCATGCTGCTATGCACAGTTGATGTAGCTGTCGCCACCAGCTTTCGATCCTCTGTGTTTAACACAAACATTATTTCAATCTTACACGGCTGTTATGTTCTTTTTACACAATGTTTAAAGGGTAACAATAAGATTGGTATGCAAAAAATGAAATCAACTCATCACGTAGATTGCATGTTATTCATTGATTTGTTATACAACTAGTCAAATTAGAATAATATTAGAATTACCTCACTAGCCTTCAATAACTATCAACCCTATTAATTTTAAAACAACAGCAATTAAATATATGTACATGTATCATCATGATGTCATACAAGTTATAACAGCTTATTTCAAATGTCGTTCATGAGCTCAGACGGTGGCGTATTTATGGTCTTAAATGGTGGCAGAAACCGGAGTACCCGGGGAAACTACATTGTCCGACCTGTTGACCATCTAACATGCCGACGTCGGGTATCGATCCCGGGCCGCAGTAGCGAGACCGCAATGCTTAATCAACTAAGCTAGCTGGAGACAGTGTAAGGATCTTAGGAAAATAACTGCTTTTCAAATGACAGTTTAATCATAATTTACGTTCTGATGTTTTACCATCATCGTTTGTTGTCTTTATATGTAACAGCCTTTGAAAAGTTCATGTTATTTAAGGGGATTCTCGGTCTTTAATGACATAATCACCGACCTGATTTGTATGGGAACTGCCAATGATGACACTTCTTTCTTCAGATCTATCGTCATTGTGATACCATCTGAAGGACTTCTGCATATCAGTCACGACAACATTCTCCGTCCCAGCGTCCATTCTGATACACCGCGGAACTCCTACAAACGAATGTTTAAATATATTGTCACATAGAACTACTCATAACAGGTAGACTCTAGTCTAGGTACGCAAGCTATCAGAATCTGACTTCAGTGGTTAACATGAGCTTATATGAGTCATAACTGGGTCTTTAAGGTATTGATGTTCTATTTCACGATTAAGTTTGTTATACTTAAAACTACAGTTTTTATGCAGTTTTGAATTGCAGTTAGGTCTGCACGCACCGTCTTCCCTAAACGCAAAAGGCAAATGCGATCCGTAGAAAAGTGAAAACGGGTTTATTATCTTCATAGTCGAGCAATTTACGTTACCTTGTGACTTAGTACTCAAGTGCGTTTCACATCTAATTGAAGTTGCTTAATTGTGCATTTTCATCTTTGCCACTTTAATTTCATTACAGATGTAGAGAGCTATTGTTTGGTCAAAATAATAGTAAGACTTTTCTTATTTGTTTCGTAATAGTGAAAACAATGGCATAAATGGCCAAAAAAACTTAATTTGTCAAATTTGACAAAGAAATGACTACAAACGAGCTAAAAGGTGAAACACCAGTGAAACGAAACACACTATAGGGTTTTTTAACAATAACTATACACGTTTAAGCATAAATGGAAAAGTAACATCGAGGTTTATTGCTAATTAGTGATTGTCCTTCTTTAAATCTGTTGACATACGCAAACGTGTACAACATGTAGACAGTTGCATGTCGCCAACTATTCAAGTATTATCCTTTCATCCTAGAATTAGACATTCATTGCTGTTGTATATCATTTGTGATCAGTAGTACTTAGTAAAATGTTTTGTCACCTTTCATGCCCTTCACATATTACAAGAAACAGGACGCGAGAACCTTCGGGTTGTTGTTGGTTTTTGCTATTTTCAGCCAAAGAATGCGTCGGGAAAAGCTGGAAAAAAAGTTTATTTTTTTGCAAATACTCCTTATTCATGTACCAGCTAAATGCTTACACGTCAGAAGGAAAACCACGTATATTGATCTGGTTCTATGCAATTTATCAATGATTTCTATGGTCATTTACAACGTGTGTACGAAAACTATAACGCGTCTTTACAGTTTAACCAAATTCCGATAAAAACAGGTTTATACACTCGGCATAGTGCATAGTCTCCTAAATATCATACCTGTCAGTGAACAAACAACACGCATACACACCGGTGTTCTTGATAAGTGGTCAATAATCGGCAGCCATACCAATGTTTGTAAATATCAAAGTTGTCAACCTAATGACAATTCGCCGTTTACTGTCTTTGAAGGGTAAATCTAGATTACTGTGACAAAAAGGAAGTAAAAACCAACCTTCCAATGTGAAGTCCATACTTATGTCGCAGTCTGCTAGCCATGGATCGACAACCTAGATTTCTACCTGAGCCTTGTATTTCAGCCTGAACATATACATTTATTATAAGTATTCTACCTTGTTTGTTCACATTAGATCAATAATACGAGGGTGCTGCAAAAAGGTTTGTTTCGGTGGGTTTAAACTCGTACTACAATGCAAAATCTGGTACTTTTATATATCATATTAAAGAACAATGTACGACCGATATTGTTATGTTCAAATTATTTTCGTACCTGATGTAATACATATTTTATTGGATTTTAAAGTTGCTCCGCGGATGTATACTCTGGCCTATGTTCACTAAGTACATTTTAGTTTGAACAGAGGTAAACATTGAACAAGATTCATTTGGTTAATTTAACATATATAAAGCTAAAACCTCGCATGTACATTTATAGGGATGCCATTTCAATATACAGAACCACTAATCGGCTATTCATTTGTACTGGTCTGAAAAGAAAGCGTAAAAACTCTTTACGACTATCTCGAAATACTAATTTTACACTGACCAAAATTTGAGAGGCTGTATCTTTGCAAACTCATTAAGATAAAGGTCAAATTAACATTGACATCACATGTATTCAATAAGTGAATAACAGACAGTTATGACACTAGACTTTCTTAAATGGCAGATCCAACCGTAGCAGGATCACAGTCTGTTCATCTTTTTAGACCCAATCTTCGGGCGTGACGCTTTAATTGGCGATAGCTTGAATATAAACAGATTTTATTAATGTACTATAACATGCAAATGAACATTGTCACGACTGCTAGGACAGTCGGTGATAATATGGAGCACGATAAAAATATGTCTACGGAAATTACCGGAACCACACGAAGACTAACTTCGAACAATGTCTGAAATGACCGAATGCAATAACTACGAATCGATCTTGGAAGAGCAACAGAGTGTTCAGTGTTGACTTTGTATAAGCATAGTAATGATAAAGTACAATTTCATAATATTTATTTAAAGTCGAACTGATACAAACAGTAACTATAGCTATGTAAAGTTATTGACCGACATGCATTGATCTTTCTAAAATCACGTTTTTGTCGAGAGCCACCAACAGGGCCCGTATTCACAAACGTTTTAAGACTGAATCTCAGACTTAGACTTTAAACCGCTTTGATTGGCCGAGGGCATATCACGTGATATGTGACAACCCGAATGTTACCTGCCATGTGACCGCCGAACATTTTCAATGTTACCCGATTAAGCGACTATCTACCTCCATGCAAACGTTTATGGTCGTTATGATCTAAACAGTGAGAATAAAATGTCGAATCCAGGGCGTTTTACGTTGCTTTCTGATGAGGGTTTGAGAAGTCTAGACGATGAAAGAGATACACAGAGTTGCTCATTAAACGTTCTGGTTACCAAGGAGATTTAGACACTTGATGAACATATTACGTTATTGATATCAACTTATCAAATAGGGAAACAGCAGTATTACGTAATTAGTGTTGAACAGTACTATAACTTGTGTTTGAACAACTGGTGTAGGAATATAAAATGTGTAATGCAATCTCGCAATTATTATAAATTGTTAGATAATAGATATAGCTGGTATGAGAATACATGACTATGACAATGGTAAATAGCGTGCAACTTGAAGAGAATTCTCTAAAGTTACGGACGTACAAACTATTTAACTTCAATTTGAGACAGAAAATAATGTCGTACTTAACCGTCTAAATAATTATGAACTTCTATAAAGGCGTAATTCAGATCATGCATACAGCCTCTACGTATCGAGACAGGTCAGTACACATGTGAGAACATTGGGAGTAGAATTTGTGACTTTTAATACTGTTGAAAAAGAAACTTCCGAGATCTATGCTAGCCAGACAAGGACGAAATTGTTATGATATCTTATGCAGTCTTTGCAGCAAATAATTGTTAATTTTTCACTATTCCCCTGATAGACTCATTGTCATACAAAACAATTCAGTCCACATCTACCACATGATAATATTACTTTTTAATATGGTATAAACCCGATATATGCCAACCCGTGTAATGTAATCAGGAACATACAGCGGCATACAGTGAATATAAACAAAACTAGAATAATCTGAAATTTGATGGAACACTATATTAGCTAGTATGATAATAACTAAGTTTTAAGGTATTCAGTTACATGTACTTTAATACGGGAATATTCTGCATAATGCATTTTCGACCCTTATTGTGACTTTAACAGAATACCCCAATGTTATTTTTATATTTTCATTAACATTATCGTGACCGCAATGTGAAGGTTGGTGAAATATTTAAGGAGTATGTGGCGTGACTGGAAGTCATTTCTCGCTACGTACTCGGATGAGAGGAAGGTTTACTTAGCCAGGAGTATTTGGTGGAATCTTAGAGACTGTAATAAGAAATAAAGAATAATCATTGATACGAATAATTTAATTGAACAAAAGTGCATTTTTCCGATATTTGAGGAAAATACGAACACTGCCACATAATTGTGATCTATGTTTTTTCTACATGTATGACGATCGAATGCCTGATACTGAAACCTGAATAAGCAAGAGTAGAATCTACATTGTATAGAAACCATAAAGCATAACAACCAGTAACATTGTATTTGAACCCTCCGTACTCATATATATTTTATTACTGGTTGAATTTACATGCAAAATCAAAAACGCCCTGCATTCTTCAAAACTATTTCATAACCAGATAAAATATACACAATTAAATTCCACCAAGATATAAAGGACTGGGTTCACGAAGAATCAATTTTGCCCTGTAATAATTCTTGTAAAATAGATGTAAATTGAAAGTACAATATCCATATATAATAAAGCAAAAGTAAAATTTCAGATGTCTTGTTATTGATCACCATGGTAACAGCAGAATAATATCTGAATAACAGTGTTATTGCTTTCAAACTGATGTTTATCTACTAAAGTCCCCTTAGTTAATACGTAACTCTCAACCAGTTAATTTTTAATTGTAAGAACAAGTCCTAACTTCTTTCTAAGCTAGATTTATGTTGCCATGTTTACCAAATATATTCCAATTAGAAACAAAGTTGTATATAAAATATTTACAAACACCATGATGCATTTAAACAATACTTATCTTGGATATTAAATGCATATTTGAAGGCTCTAGTGAGTAAAATAACCGAACATACCCAAAAGGTAAATACCTTGACCAAAAAAGGTTCAAAGAAATGTGTAAGCTTAAAATTATCAATTGTAATTTGAATTATGGTATTAACAATTCATTTTTGTTCGATCAAATGAGTGTGAAAGTCAACAGAATGATATAGTTAAGAACTTTAATTGATTTAGTTTTATAAGTAGCATTAATATACATTGTACATAGTACTAACTACAATTATTATAACGTAAAACATGTATATCACCACTCAACTTGAGTTATAAGGCAATATACACGCATTATTTAAACATTGTAAAACTGACAGTATGGTGCCCGGTAGCAACCATGGAAGTTCTTGCCAGTAGGCATGTTGGAATCATTTTAAAAAGTGTAATAAACATACGCTATGTATTGACTTCCATGGTTACTACCGGGCAGACATTGCTCAAACGCAGTTTGTACATGGAGTATAGCGTACTGTTTCCAATTAATATCTTAACATGTTTAATTAGTTTCAAAACATTGACATTCGAAAGTTTTAAATATTGGAGTATATTTAAGCATACAGTATGGCACAGTCTATATCTTTATCTTAACAAATCTGTTTCTATTTCTCAAACAGACTTCACTCAGAATCTGAGGTACCCACATGCTGCGGAACGTCTGCGGCATCATCTAAAAATC
Organism: Mactromeris polynyma; assembly: GCA_032209605.1. Taxonomy (NCBI): domain Eukaryota; kingdom Metazoa; phylum Mollusca; class Bivalvia; order Venerida; family Mactridae; genus Mactromeris; species Mactromeris polynyma. The sequence goes on from JASFXZ010000097.1 coordinate 350,155, forward strand.
CGCCCCAGTCTTGAATCTCGTATATGGTGCTATCCGCATGCATTGCCGTTCCCAAGTACCATATTATAGCTGCCAAGCCGATATTATATACTTAAGATGATGTCTTTCTGTTATGTATTCAGTCATTATCAACCAATAAATACATAGTATATGTTTAATAAACTGCTGAAAATGATTTACCGCTGTCCTATCGTTAACATAAAGGAGTATTGTAATTCAATTCAGCACACATAAACATTTGGTATAATAAGCACTACTTGTGTCGCGGTTTGCAAAAGCTAATTTCTGTTTAGTGGATAGATCACCTGTATGTGGTCATTATTCAGTCTCAGCATTTTCTACTCACACGTTATGATTAACGGTAATGATAGATTTTCTAACGAATCAGCATTTTCTACTCACAAGTTATGTTTTACGGTAATTTTACATTTGCTGATGAGTCAGCATTTTGTACTCACAAGTTATGTTTTACGGTAATGTTAGATTTGCTGAAGTCAGCATTTTCTACTCACAAGTTATGTTTTACGGTAATGTTACATTTGCTGATGAGTCAGCATTTTGTACTCACAAGTTATGTTTTACGGTAATGTTAGATTTGCTGAAGTCAGCATTTTCTACTCACAAGTTATGTTTTACGGTAATGTTACATTTGCTGATGAGTCAGCATTTTGTACTCACAAGTTATGTTTTACGGTAATGTTAGATTTGCTGAAGTCAGCATTTTCTACTCACAAGTTATGTTTTACGGTAATGTTACATTTGCTGATGAGTCGGCATTTTCTACTCACAAGTTATGTTTTACGGTAATGTTAGATTTGCTGAAGTCAGCATTTTCTACTCACAAGTTATGTTTTACGGTAATGTTACATTTGCTGATGAGTCGGCATTTTGTACTCACAAGTTATGTTTTACGGTAATGTTAGATTTGCTGAAGTCAGCATTTTCTACTCACAAGTTATGTTAAACGGTAATGTTAGATTTGCTGATGAGTCAGCATTTTCTACTCACAAGTTATGTTAAACGGTAATGTTAGATTTGCTGATGAATCAATTGAAAAACAAAGATGATGTATAACTTCGTCAACTGGCTTCATAATATTAAATAAATAGTATTATGATTTGCATATATAGAGAATCGCAACTGTTCAAGCTGAATTGGACGACTAGAATTGCAAAACGACAAGAAACGTGTAGACCGAGTTTCAAAATGTATGGAATTTACCAAACTACACTGTTGACATTTGACTAACCCTTTATGAAGAGGCTACGGTGGCATAGAAGTGACATATGTGAAATTATTTTTAGCTCGTGGCCACGAAGTAACTATCACGATCCCAAAATTTCAAACATGTCACCTCTATGCCACCGTAACATACTGATACATTCCCGCAATAAATAACACAGATTGGGCGATTCTTGTATTTATACGACTCAATATGTGTGACAAAACGTTTGATTATATCACCATATAATATCTTTCTTAACTTCTTTTGGTATAACCAAATATTGATTCTTTTTTTAAGCTTGTGAGTATAATTCCTTCAACCAGTTAAAAAAAACGTTAATAAATATTCTGCTTGGTTTAATACAAGCCCCTGTGAAATTCAGTTTTCCCAATAATTATTGAACCTCTTTTAAAGAAGCTGATTCTTTAACCAGCCATTCTCGCAATAAAGCCTTTATTTCCTTTAAACGATCTTCGGTTATTCCCATTGTCATGTCCCTTGAGTTCAATAAGATGCCTAAAAAGGACATAATCTGACAAGGGGGCCAACTCTTACTTTCTGCCTCTGCGATACCACATTTTTTAACTAGGTTCCTAAAGTCAAATATGCAAACTTCTGCTCCTGCCAAATCATCAAGATAATTTAATATACCAACCCCCATGCCCATCATCATAAAGGCTATAGCATTTGTAACTCTTTGGCATATGCAGCGCTACGCAACCCTATACTTAGTACTGTGTCACAAAACATGTGTTTCTTCCAAACGAACGACCCTGTCCTTTACTTTGAATAATTTTAACCAAATCATCAATTTTGGGGTACATTAAATTGACTGTTTCACCCAAATACCAATATTTGTTCAATATATTCATTTACTGCTCCCCCTGATGAACTGCTTAAATCTAGGATAATCCTACGTTCATGAATATTTCGTTTTGGGACTGTATTTAAAGGAGATACTAATATATTAGAAATGAAAGGATTCTTTCAGAAAGGACCTATAATAGCATTATATTTAAGTTCTGTGAGTACATAATCATCTATATGTTTTGGAAATTCCTTTGCCCCTTTGTAATTTTTGCATTTCCAAATTTCTTTGGTTTTTGTGATCAGCTCTTCATCACCATTAAAGCCAATGGGGAAACCAAATTCTAACAGATCACAAACTTTCATGTCTTTATATCCAAAAAATATTAAAACTGATCTCATGTATTCTACGTTCATGCATTTAATTGAGATCAGAATATATAGAAGTATTTGTAAGGCTTTGATATTAATCAGTTGCTCACTAAAATGTGACAATTTAACAATAATCTAAAGGTATTATTTTTTCCAACTATAGCTGATAGTCAATTTCACACAGAATATCGTACATTGTATGATTCGGTTAAGTTCAAACAGAGTGAATTTATTGTCTCAACGTACAATATTAAGAATTTTAAAGAATTGACTAAGCTCTAAGGGGGCAATTGAGACTTACGATTTTATCCAAGGTGATCCGATGTATTAATTATCTGTACAAATCTACGGAACATATTTATTACTTCATTTCGCATCAAAAAGTACGATAACAATTTTTAGTATTTTGTGAATGTACCCAAAAAAACGTTGTTAATAGGACACAATTACTTGCTTAGTTAATAAAGAAAAAAAGAAAAACGAGAATACATACTCATTTATATTAGAATTAAGATACAAACGTAGCACAGAACGTCACACATTGTGAAAATGAATAAAAGGTCACTCGGTGCGAGCAAATACAACGCAACTCGGTGCGAGCAAATACAACGTCATTCGGTGCGAGCAAAAACAACGCAACTCGGTGCTAGAAAAATACAACGCCACTCGGTGCGAGCAAATACAACGCCACACGGTGCGGGCAAATACAACGCAACCAAATACAACGTCATTCGGTGCAAGCAAATACAACGCAACTCGGTGCAAGAAAAATACAACGCCACTCGGTGCGAGCAAAAACAACGCCACTCGGTGCGAGCAAATACAACGCCACGCGGTGCGAGCAAACAAAACGCCACGCGGTGCGAGCAAATACAACGCCACGCTGTGCGACCAAATACAATGTCACTCGGTGCGAGCAAATACAACATCACTCGGTGCGAGCAAATACAACACCACTAGGTGTGAGCAAATACAATGTCACTCGGTGCGAGCAAATACAACCCCACTCGGTGCGAGCAAATACAACACCACTAGGTGCGAGCAAATACAATGTCACTCGGTGTGAGCAAATACAACACCACTAGGTGTGAGCAAATACAATGTCACTCGGTGCGAGCAAATACAACACCACTAGGTGCGAGCAAATACAATGTCACTCGGTGCGAGGAAATACAACACCACTAGGTGTGAGCAAATACAATGTCACTCGGTGCGAGCAAATACAACACCACTAGGTGCGAGCAAATACAATGTCACTCGGTGCGAGCAAATACAACACCACTAGGTGTGAGCAAATACAATGTCACTCGGTGCGAGCAAATACAACACCACTAGGTGCGAGCAAATACAATGTCACTCGGTGTGAGCAAATACAACACCACTAGGTGTGAGCAAATACAATGTCACTCGGTGCGAGCAAATACAACACCACTAGGTGTGAGCAAATACAATGTCACTCGGTGCGAGCAAATACAACACCACTAGGTGTGAGCAAATACAATGTCACTCGGTGTGAGCAAATACAACATCACTCGGTGCGAGCAAATACAACACCACTAGGTGTGAGCAAATACAACGCCACTCGGTGTGAGCAAATACAACGCCACTCGGTGTGAGCAAATACAACGCCACTCGGTGTGAGCAAATACAACACCACTAGGTGCGACCAAATACAACATCACTCGGTGTGAGCAAATACAACGCCACTCAGTGCGAGCAAATACAACACCACTAGGTGCGACCAAATACAACATCACTCGGTGTGAGCAAATACAACGCCACTCGGTGCGAGCAAATACAACACCACTAGGTGCGACCAAATACAACATCACTCGGTGTGAGCAAATACAACACCACTAGGTGCGACCAAATACAACATCACTCGGTGTGAGCAAATACAACGCCACTCGGTGCGAGCAAATACAACGCCACTCGGTGTGAGCAAATACAACGCCACTCGGTGCGAGCAAATACAACGCCACTCGGTGTAAGCGAATGAGATTTTTATGCGTACTATTCCTGGAATAGAAATAGAGCGGAGATATTCTGATATTTGTACACAGGTTCATGTGAGATTTTGACATATATAAAACAAAAACAAATCTTTACCTTGTTAAAATAATTTGATAACATTCCCGTCATGTTGCGGCGAGGCGTGTCATTTTATTTTCGTTAAAACAAACTTAAAACCACGATTCTGATAATACGAGTATGCTTTATTAAAATTATAGGTATGATATTTCCCGCCCAACTATTACAGGCGACATGTTACTGATATCAATTCGATGACACTACTACAACGCTTAACATATGTAATGATTATGTTATCAAATGGAGGTACATGTATCTGTACAATTTTAGAAAATGGGCTATCATTGTGTTTAACGAATGATTGTCTGACTATAACACTCATACTAGAAGTGAGAGTGAACTTATTGAAAATGATTAACACGTCCATCTCGGACTTATACTTGATAAATACATGTCCTGCTCTGATAACTACGCGGTAAACTCCTAAGCATCATGAACAGTTGTTTGTCCTGACACTTGCAGATATTCGATCCGATAATAGGGTACCTGTATGCCTCGGTCACAAATCACCCGGCCGCCGGCCGATGCGTACGATCTCTAGGCATCGGACGGACTGTACACGTCGGAGCCGGTCGCCATCCGATGAGTGGCACTGAAGCTTGGACAAAAGGGCGCCGGCCGATTATCGGCCGGCAATCGGACAGTTCGGGAAAACTTTTGGGTGGAGCATCGGGTTATTAATCGGACGGCGGCCGGCCGATCATCGGACGGCGGCCGGCCGATCATCGGCCGGCTATCGCCCGGGTATCGTCCGAGCGCCGCAAGGATGCCATGTAGACGTGTGTTGTCATGTAGACGGGTGTTGTCATGTTGACGGGTGTTGTCATGTAGACGGGTGTTGTCATGTAGACGGGTGTTGTCATGTAGACGTGTGTTGCCATGTAGACGTGTGTTGGCATGTAGACGGGTGTTGTCATGTAGACGGGTGTTGTCATGTGAACGGGTGTTGTCATGCAGACGTTTGTTGTCATGTAGACGTGTGTTGCCATGTAGACGTGTGTTGTCATGTAGACGGGTGTTGTCATGTAGACGGGTGTTGCCATGTAGACGGGTGTTGTCATGTAGACGTGTGTTGCCATGTAGACGTGTGTTGTCATGTAGACGGGTGTTGCCATGTAGACGGGTGTTGTCATGTAGACGTGTGTTGCCATGTAGACGTGTGTTGTCATGTAGACGGGTGTTGTCATGTAGACGGGTGTTGCCATGTAGACGTGTGTTGTCATGTAGACGTGTGTTGTCATATAGACGGATGTTGTCATGTAGACGTGTGTTGTCATGTAGACGTGTGTTATCATGTAGACGGGTGTTGTCATGAAGACGTGTGTTGCCATGTAGACGGGTGTTGTCATGTAGACGTGTGTTGCCATGTAGACGTGTGTTGTCATGTAGACGGGTGTTGTCATGTAGACGGGTGTTGCCATGTAGACGTGTGTTGTCATGTAGACGGGTGTTGTCATGTAGACGGGTGTTGCCATGTAGACGTATGTTGTCATGTAGACGTGTGTTGTCATGTAGACGGATGTTGTCATGTAGACGGGTGTTGCCATGTAGACGTGTGTTGTCATGTAGACGGGTGTTGCCATGTAGACGTGTGTTGTCATATAGACGGGTGTTGCCATGTAGACGTGTGTTGTCATGTAGACGTGTGTTGTCATGTAGACGGGTGTTGTCATGTAGACGGGTGTTGCCATGTAGACGTGTGTTGTCATGTAGACGTGTGTTGGCATGTAGACGGGTGTTGTCATGTAGACGGGTGTTGTCATGTAGACGGGTGTTGTCATGTAGACGTGTGTTGCCATGTAGACGTGTGTTGTCATGTAGACGTGTGTTGCCATGTAGACGTGTGTTGTCATGTAGACGGGTGTTGTCATGTAGACGTGTGTTGCCATGTAGACGTGTGTTGTCATGTAGACGGGTGTTGTCATGTTGACGGGTGTTGTCATGTAGACGGGTGTTGTCATGTAGACGGGTGTTGTCATGTAGACGTGTGTTGCCATGTAGACGTGTGTTGGCATGTAGACGGGTGTTGTCATGTAGACGGGTGTTGTCATGTGAACGGGTGTTGTCATGCAGACGTTTGTTGTCATGTGGACGGGTGTTGTCATGTAGACGGGTGTTGTCATGTGGACGGTTGTTGTCATGTGGAATGGTGTTGTCATGTGGATGTTTGTTGTGATGTGGATGTGTGTTGTCATGTGGACGGATGTTGTCATGTGGACGGGTGTTGTCATGTAGACGTTTGTTGTCATGTGGACGGTTGTTGTCATGCAGAATGGTGTTGTCATGTGGAATGGTGTTGTCATGTGAACGGAAGTAGTCATGTGGACGTTTGTTGTCATGTGGACGGGTGTTTTCATGTAGACGGATGTTGTCATGAGACGGGTGTTGACATGCGGACGGGTGTTGACATGTAGACGGATGTTATCATGAAGACAGGTGTTGTCATGTAGACGGGTGTTGTCATGTGATCGGGTATTATCATGTAAATGGGTGTTGTCATGTGGACGGGTGTTTTCATGTGGATGTGCGTTGTCATGTGAATGTGTGTTGTCATGTAGACGGGTGTTATCATGTGGACGGGTGTTGTCATGTGGATGTGTGTTGTCATTTGAATGTGTGTTGTCATGTAGACGGGCGTTGTCATGTAGACGGGTGTTGTCATGTGGATGTGTATTGTCATGTGGACGGGTGTTGTCGTGTTGACGGGAGTTGTCATTTAGACGGGTGTTGACAGTTGTTGTCTCCTGCACCCTGCTGGTGTTCTGACATAGAAATGTTGCAACGCGCTTCAACTAACATTACGCATATACATTTCATACTAATATTGTGATATATATTAAGTCCGTCCATGTATATCAGTCATTATATTTATCGAATAAGTGTAGACACCTTAAAGCGAAATAGAGAAGACAATTAATCGTACCACAAGCGCACATTGAACTGGCAGAGGGAGATGCGACAGCAAGTAAGAGAATATTGCTTACGAGGGGTCAATACTAACTGTTATATACCTCGACAAGGGAGATTAAATGTTATCAGATAATGATCAGCCAGAAGGTAAACATATGTCAGACAGAAAGTGTAGGGAAATTTGTAGTTATGGTTATGATCCGATTTATTTTAAAGCAATTTTTGAAAAATACTAGTTCAGTTGATACACATGTATCACATTTTAGTTTTAACAGTTAAAAGTGTAAGCCAGAAAATAGGAAGTGGAAATAAAAGTACCCACTTCTAAAGCCAAACTGCACTTGGTCAATTTTATCATTAATCATACCAGTGAGTATTGTATTTAACGTATCTATGAGAGAGATACCTCTATAATGTTTGGATTGTCTAGTGAGCATATCTTATAAAACGGGCACTAGATACTTTGTCCTCGAGATACAGGGAATTCTGACGTGTCGAATCTTTTATTATATAATTCAAGTAATATATCAGACGTATACATATACGTCTGATATATGTATATCTAACCATCTCTGGTAATATACCACAGGGACCTGTGGATTTACCTGTTTTTAGCCGGGCCAAAGGCATCGTCGTATCAACTATTGCGTAACAATTGGCTTCCTGTGAACAGCTAACTATTTATCCATGTAATTCATGAGACGAAAAGTGTATATTAAAAACGTCGTCTACAGCTTCGTATTATTAATACGACTAAGTATTAATAAGTTATGTCAGTGTAATAACACGCACTTTCGTTTAATCAAAAAGGCACATTCGGCATTTTGTAAATTGAGAATGTGTAACTTCGGCTTTGTGAATACGATTTCGGCATATTATGAACAAGAACAGCGCAGTTCTGAACCTTACACAAATAAGTGATAAACCTGGGTTCACCACTAACTGTTATAAAATTCACATTTGTTCAGTTTCAATCCAAATTATTTATACCAGTATATTTCATACGACATACCTGTATATACAAACCTAATAAACCGATGTAAGTAAAGTAAATCGTTTCTTTACTATAAAGGGCTATTTAAAGGACCAGCCAGTTGAGACACCTTCTTTCTGACCATAAGCGACCATAAATACAGAATAATGGAACGGATTAATAAAAAAAGAACATTTGGCGTGTTTTGATATACTTAGGAAAATATTGCAGCCACATTTGATTAAAATCTGACGTTGAGGATATAATAAACACGTATTTTAATGATCCCCGTACATTGCCTTTTGTTTCATGCTGCTGTTTTTCATAAAACATAGAGATACGGACATCAATTGTATGTAGTACATATCGGAAAGGATGGACTTCGAATTTGGTTCTAGATTGTTGTAATAAAACTTTTGTGCTAAGAACGATTTTTTAGAATATGTTCAAGTCTAATAACAATGTACCCTCTTGTATATGTTCCATAGAGTTGAACTATGACATTTCCTTATTACACACTTAATTCATACATTGCCTCTCATGCTACTTTTCCAAGTATTGGTATCTTTAAATAAAGAGATTTCTATCATCTCCATTAAGTGTAGCATGTCAATATGTCTTCGTATTTGACAATAACTTGGCATACAACGTCACACAATTTCTACTGAGGTAACACAATATGAACAGTTCTACAAAGCAATAAATCACAAAAACAAGTAAAGACTTCTACATAATTGTGAACACAAAAAAGACAGAAAATAACATCAAGACAGCTATAGGTTTCTATATATTTGTGTTCTCCAAATACACAGTAAATCACCTGGGACCAGAATGCTTAAGTCTTGACATAACTGGCGCACACCAACATTATACAATATCTCATCAAAACAGTTGTGCAATTTTTATAACCCTAATTATAATACGAGTACAATGTACATGTATTAAATGACGTCAGTGCAGGTATCTGCACACCGTTTTGGTGTGGACAATTTTGGTCAATGTTTCATCCTTAAGGGTAAAGGAAATGCGGAGCGGACACGATTTGTGATGGACAGCCAGACGGGCGGACAAAATGACGGACAAACAATTCTGAAAATAATCGACAATACGAGCAAAGCGTAGTTCTAGTCAACTGAAGTTGTGTTCAATACATGAAATTTTAATAAGCAATAAGAACACAATAATACATATAAACGTACAGCATAATGACATCAATATAATATGTCGTGTGTCGTGTGTCCCATCGAGTGTCGTGTGTCGCATCGTGTGTCGTGTGTCACATTGTATGTCCTGTGTCGCACCGTATGTCATGTGTCGTGTGTCGCATCGTGTGTCGTGTGTCGCATCGTATGTCGTGCGTCGCATCGTATGTCGTGTGTCGCATCGTATGCCGTGTGTCGCATCGTATGTCGTGTGTCGCATCGTATGTCGTGTGTCGCATCGTATGTTGTGTGTCGCATCGTATGTCGTGTGTCACATCGTGTCTCGTGTGTCGCATCGTATGCCATGTGACGCATCGTATGCCATGTGACGCATCGTCAGTCGTGTGTCGCATCGTATGACATGTGTCGCATCGTGTGTCGCATCGTATGTCGTTTGTCGCGTCGTGTGTCGCATTGTTCGTTGTGTGTCGCATCGTGTGTCGTGTGTCATATCGTGTGTCGTGTGTCGCATCGTGTGTCGCATCGTGTGTCGTGTGTCGCATCGTGTGTCGCATCGTATGCCGTTTGTCGCATCGTGTGTCGTATCGTATGTCATGTGTCGTATCGTATGTCGTGTGTCGCACCGTATGTCGTATGTCGCATCGTGTGTCGCGTCGTATGTTATGTGTCGTGTGTCGCATCGTATGTTGTGTGTCGCATCGTATGCCGTGTGTCTCGGAGCAAGCGGCACTAACCGGATTCCGCAGCTATATTAGTTTCATAGTCACAACTTTTAAAGCGTTGTATATGTTCTGTATTGAATTTCATTGGTCAGTCTGTATATGTAATGTACTAGATTGATCATTCTTTTGGGACTAACCATTTTGTATTTGTAATGTGTTTTCAGTTACATAATGCTTATTTAAACTTTTGTTTTGTTTCTAAACGCATATATTTCTTTTACTTTAAAAAACTGAAAGTGAATAAAAGTAGCCTCGCAAAACCATGTCTAAATTGTTACGAATTTGCCCATACATATTATTTACTTTGGGTGATATGCGCTTACCAATTTCTTGGACAATATGCTATGTTCGCGCAAAAGGATGTCATTGAAAATCTAGGAGTTGAGGTCTTTGACCCCAAATTGTCCCTAGTTAAAAATAATGCTCGTATTCACTATATGCCACGCAAGTAACATACTTATTGATATCTTCGATTTTATAGTCCTATTTTTAAAAGTCGACAACGCGCCTCACTGATCATGATTGTTTTACTTAACAATTTGATATTGATTGATCCAACCTTTGACCTTTAGTAAATGTTATTGTGCCTTCAGATCTTGGTCCTACTTTATGTATGTAGCATCCATACTGTATCAATTGCTTATGTATAGTGCAGTTTGCTGCAATGCGTTCATGGACCAAAATACAAACATTGAATGAACATCAACAAATGTCAAAATAGCGGGTTTGTGCATAAATATCTATACACATTATCAATGTAATGACTTACCAGATATATTTTCTGTACATCCTGTGATTCGCTTGCTATACATTGAACCATAGTATATGAGTCCTGAATGGAATTTCAAACGACGAATATTCCAGCACTATGTAACTTTTGGATACGATTATTAACTCCAAATAGTCGAAGTCATTCGGCACAAATTGTAAATGAAATCCAACTATATCCCAACATATAATTCATTGAATGAAGGCCACTGAGTTACCAACAAGGAGAACAATAGTTTCACATTTCGTGGGCATGCACCAGCAACAACAAAGTCTCATACAGTGTAACTAAGGCACAATACACAAAAACACATCTTTTCAAAACCATAATGATTAGACACATGTGAAAAGCGTATCAATATACACCGATGCGGAACCATGTGAAAACACACCAATATGTGGGCATGCACGAGCTTCTCGTACAGTAACAAGACCGAAAAACCCGTTCCAAATCAGCTATTCCATCTAGAAAACAGAGCGTTTATGTAAACCGATCTTCTAAACGGGTGTTGCCTCCTTCTCAAAATAAAATGTTAAAACCGTTTGTCACCACTACCATAAACTTGTCATAAGTGTACTACGAAATAATAAAACATTGCCAGGGGCAATATTACAGAAACATCTTAAGTAAAATTTTATCCTTATCCTTTAAATTACTTTTTTCCTTAACTGGTTTATTTAACATACAGGCTATTATATGGTCAAATCAAGAGTGATAAATAGTAGTATTAATATGTTGTCATTATCATTACAAAACCAAACAGTTTTAATGTGGTTTTGGAAGTTCATCCTTTTGAAGTTTTGAACTTAAGTGAAAATATTTAAGATTCACTTAAGATGCTTCAGTAATACGGGCTCTAGTGTATATAATTATGTGAACTCATGATTTTCAGATTTAGCACACCCACAATATTTGTCTGTACATCTTTTAAAGTCAAATACACATAGTAGAGAAGGCTATACTCACTGATAAGAACTTCCCCCACAAACATCTAGCCACTAAAAATTATCAGTTCACATAATAGATCTGCAACTGCAAAAATGTTTTTCTATATAAATTTAACACAAGCCAAATAATATTTATAAACTAGCAAGTTTAATGTGCATTGCATGTGCGTAGGTTATTTTTTAAAACATATTGAAATAGCTTGTTTTTTAAATGTCACATGTTCGCACACTGAGATGCTAGAGTATTATTATCAAGGAAACAAAGGTAACACTATGTTATACCAAGATGAAAATATAATAGGACAATCAGGAAAATCAACGTTCAGTAAGTGATGTTGCTTATTACTTTGAGAATCTCAACATCTCGGGAATTTCAGTTACAGTTCGAAAGATGGATATACCCGAAATCTCGGTACGAGATGCGGTTTTCAGTTACACTATTAACTAAGACTTCTGACCAGAGAAACACAATTCAACATACTCTAAATGTTTTGTGTGCGTCGTATTCCTGGTTTTAGCATAATATACTGTGAATAGCATCTATTTTGCTAGATAGTTTTACCGTGAGATCAATTAGAATACCTACAATAACCAGTTTAGATCCAAAAAATGTTTTTTTTTGGTTAATTTGAATGTTCTTTTCTACATAACGTTGTATTATGTTTTATGACTTCTGTCTAATTTGTATAGTGTTTATTATACACGTCAAATTACATTACTTAGAAATTTGATTTGTGATTTCAGACATTTTACGTTAAGCTGCCTGCATGTGCGCGTATTGTTAATCTACTGTTCTGAATAAATCTGGTATGAATGTTGTTTTTGATTTCTGTTTGTAACTGGTTCCCGCGCCCAGTGTTCACCGGACCCAGTATGTCGGTGACAGAACAACGCAATGTATCTCAAGCAGATGTCACTGACAGTTTTATAGCACTGTATACACTAGATGGTCATTGTGTTATTCATGGAGGAAGATCGTGAAAACAACGTGTACTTATTACATTACGTTGGTTACTTAACCACTTAAAATAAATTTTAAAAGATATTTTGCGAGAAAAATTTTCATTACCAAAGATCAGGAAACGAGAGAGAATAAGTTGCTACAGGGAACGCCACATACATACGAGTGCCTCCCCACACAGACCTCCGGGAAAACAACAATCCATAAAACATAAGGCACCTGAGGAAGTTAAAGGGTACATATGTTAAGGAAGATAGGCACACGGAATGTCATTGGCAAGTAAGCCAGTGTCTTAACCGCAGTGCTACAGTCGATATGAGTGTTTTAAGAAATATATAATTGTATAACACATAAATGAAAAGGCGCATGGAATATTACGACTAGGGACATGAATTTAGCTCGTTTTGAAACCTAAGTCTGCTTTAATACAAGTATCGTACACAAGTATATTAAACTAAAAGCTTGTACGCATACTCAGTTAAGAAATCCTTCGTTAGGCGCTTTACAATAGAAACTGTGAGCTACATGTTATGATGTAAGCTCGAACAGTTACATTTATGTGCGGAGGTTGGTGTTTTGGTTGCGGGGTTAGTGAGCCGCTCTGTTTTCCGTCACCATGTGATAGTAGACGTAACAATGACCACATATTATAGGTTTGTACGGTGTTCACAGGTCAGTTTGCAACAAAGTTCCAAGATATGAGGCCATGGGTCGTGACAGTTCAGTACCGATGATGGGTCAGACAATCCCAATTTCCTGACCACGATTCTTGCGTTCGTAGGCATAGGTTCCTGGTCATTTTTCTCAGATATCGTTGTGTGTCATGCATGGTGTGGTCTGTGCAACTCAAAGCTTTATCGGCTTGTTTTAAACAATGTTCAGTCATATACGGCGGGCAGATGACTTTACCAGTTTCCTGGAATTAGAAATCAACCAGTACTTACTTGCTCTTCAACAAGCAGCTGACAACTATTCCACGTCTTGAGGACATGACCGCAACCAATGTCACGGACAAATAACCTGGATAATCCGGGAATCGAACCTGGATATACCGGGTGACAATTTAGATTAAAATGGCAAGGCAAAGAAACATACATAATTACCCATCGACTCAGTAATGCCGTTTTGCTATTCATTGATTCCTTTATAAAACTAAAATTTAAAATAATTGTATCTGTCAACCTGTAGTACCAAGCTGTATTATAGCATATGATTTGTACTGAACAATATTTGTGTGCCAACAAAGAAAGCAAATAAGTCACTCATACATATATATATTTGTGTTCATATGTGAATATATTGACATAAAATTCATATATACTGTGTTATATTAACTGTTTTGAATGCAATTAGTGAGGAAAAAAGAGTTCACCTTTTGATTATATTGACCTAATATACCTAAAGAATATGCACAATTTCCCACTTTCAATGCATTTTTAGGGTATATTTGTGTTCATTTGTGAATATATTGACCTAAAATTCATATAAAATGTGTTATATTCACTGTTTTGAATGCAATTAGTGAGGAAAACAGAGTTCACCTTTTGATTGTATTGACCTAATATACCTAAAGCATATGTACAATTTCCCACTTTCAATGCAATTTATGGGTATATTTGAGTTCATTTGAGAATATATTGTTCTAATTGTCATATATAATGTGTTATATTCACTGTTTTAAATGAAATTAGTGAGGAAAATAGAGTTCACCTTTTGATTACATTGACCTAATATACCTAAAGAATATGCACAATTTAACACTATCAATGCATTTTATGGGTATATTTGTGTTCATATGTGAATATATTGACATACAATTCATATATACTGTGTTATATTCACTGTTTTTAATGCAATTAGTGAGGAAAAAGAGTTCACATTTTGATTATATTGACCTAATATACCTAAAGAATATGCACAATTTCCCACTTTCAATGCATTGTTTGGGTATATTTGTGTTCATTTGTGAATATATCGACCTTAAATTCATATATAATGTGTTATATTCATTGTTTTTAATGCAATTAGTTAGGCAAATAGAGTTCACCTTTTGATTATACTGACCACATATACCTAAAGAATATGCACAATGTCCTACTTTCAATGCATTGTTTGGGTATATTTGTGTTCATTTGTGAATATATTGACCTAAAATGCATATATAATGTGTTATATTCACTGTTTTGAATGCAATTAGTGAGGAAAACAGAGTTCATCTTTTGATTATATTGACCTAATATACCTAAAGAACATGCACAATTTCCCACTTTCAATGCAATTTATGGTATATTAGTGTTCATTTGTGAATCTATTGACCTAAAATTCATATATAATATGTTATATTCCCTGTTTTGAAAGCAATTAGTGAGCAAAATAGAGTTCACCTTTTGATTACATTGACCTAATACACCTAAAGAATATGCACAATTTCCCACTTTCAATGCAATTTATGGGTATATCTGAGTTCATTTATGCGCATGGTTGACGGAACTCCGCATAAATACGCCGTATATTAACATTTAACCGGTTCTCACTCGTTGGAAATAAAGAATATACCCTCACTCGTTGGAAATAAATACTTTTACCATATTAGCCGGTCGTCTCACGGTATTTGCCGGGCCGAAATATATGTCCCAGTTATTGTAAAGCAAGGCGAAGTGTATAATAGAACCTACCTCTAGTTCAGTTTGAATACTTTGAGATACTGTGAATATAAATTCGTAACATTTTTAGATAACCCTTCATCTAAGCATCATATGATTTATACTATGAAATACAGAATACTAAAAGTGAACAAAAAGAAGAACCATATAACCTAACAGCTTAAAACCTGCAAAGGTTTGCTAAAAGTTTTATTAATTAACCTTAAAGATATAATATGAGTTTGAAAAAAGCAATCTGACACAAAATTAGATAGTTACACCATAATTCAAGTATTCAATGATTACATTGACCTAATAAACCTAAAGAATATGCACAATTTCCCACTATCAATGCATTTTATGGGTACATTTGTGTTCATATGTCAATATATTGACATAAAATGCATTTATACTGTGTTATATTCACTGTTTTGAATGCAATTAGTGAGGATTAAAGAATTCACCTTTTGATTATTTTAACCTAATATACCTAAAGAATATGCACAATTTTCCACTTTCAATGCATTGCTTGGGTATATTTGTGTTCATATGTGAATATATTGACCTAAAATGCATATATAATGTGTTATATTCACTGTTTTGAATGCAATAAGTGAGGAAAACAGAGTTAACCTCTTGATTATATTGACCTAATATACCTATAGCATATGCACAATTTCCCACATTCAATGCAATTTATGGTATATTTGGGTTCATTTGTGAATCTATTGACCTAAAATTAATATATAATATGTTATATTCCCTGTTTGGAAGCAATTAGTGAGGAAAATACAGTTCACCTTTTGATTATATTGACTAATATACCTCAAGAATATGCTCAATTTCCCACTTTCAATGCAATTTATGGGTATATTTGAGTTCATTTGAGAATATATTCTTCTAATTGTCATATATAATGTGTAATATTCACTGTTTTGAATGCAATTAGTGAGGAAAATAGAGTTCACATTTTGATTACATTGACCTAATATACCTAAAGAATATGCACAATTTCCCACTTTCAATGCATTATTTGGGTATATTTGTGTTCAATTGAGAATATATTGACCTACAATGCATATATAATGAGTTATATTCACTGTTTTGAATGCAATTAGTGAGTCAAAAAGAGTTCAACTTTTGATTTTATTGACCTAATATACTTAAGCATATGCACAATTTCCCACATTCAATGCAATTTATGGTATATTTGTGTTCATTTGTGAATCTATTGACCTAAAATTAATATATAATATGTTATATTCTCTGTTTGGAAGCAATTAGTGAGGAAAATACAGTTCACCTTTTGATTATATTGACCTAATATACCTTAAGAATATGCTCAATTTCCCACTTTCAATGCAATTTATGGGTATATTTGAGTTCATTTGAGAATATATTGTTCTAATTGTCATATATAATGTGTTATATTCACTGTTTTAAATGAAATTAGTGTGGAAAATAGAGTTCACCTTTTGTGGGTATATTTGAGTTCATTTGAGAATATATTGTTCTAATTGTCATATATAATGTGTTATATTCACTGTTTTAAATGAAATTAGTGTGGAAAATAGAGTTCACCTTTTGATTACATTGACCTTATATACCTATTGATTATGCCAAATTTCCTATTTTAAATGCAATTGATGGGTATACTTGAGTGCCTTTGAGAATATATTGTTCTAATTGTCATATATAATGTGTTATATTCATTGTTTTGAATGCAATTAGTGAGGAAAATAGAGTTCACCTTTTGATTACATTGACCTTATATACCTTTTGATTATGCCAAATTTCCTATTTTAAATGCAATTGATGGGTATACTTGAGTGCATTTGAGAATATATTGTTCTAATTGTCATATATAATATTCACTGTTTTGAATGCAATTAGTGAGAAAAATAGAGTTCACCTTTTGATTACATTGACCTAATATACCTAAAGAATATGCACAATTTAACACTATCAATGCATTTTATGGGTATATGTGTGTTCATATGTGAATATATTGACATAAAATTCATATATACTGTGTTATGTTCACTGTTTTGAATGCAATTAGTGAGGAAAATAGAGTTCTCTTTTTGACTACATTGACCTTATATACCAATAGATTATGCCAAATATCCTATTTAAAAAGCAATTTTTGGGTATATTTGAGTTCATTTGAGAATATATTCTTCTAATTGTCATATATAATGTGTAATATTCACTGTTTTGAATGCAATATGTGAGGAAAATAGAGTGCACCTTTTTTATTACATTGACCTAATATACCTAAAGAATATGCACAATTTCCCACTATCAATGCATTTTATGGGTATAATTGTGTTCATTTGTGAATATATTGACAATAATTTCATATATAATGTGTTATATTCACTGTTTTGAATGCAATTAGTGAGGAAAATTGAGTTCACCTTTTGATTATATTGAACTAATATACCTATAGAATATGCACAATATACCACTTTCAATGCATATTTCAAATATAATGTGCTCTATTTACTATTTGAATGCAATAACTGAGGAAAATACAGTTCACATGTTGATTATATTGACCTAATATACCTAAAGAAGATGCAAAATATTTCAATTTGAATGCAGTTTATTGGTATATTTCAGTTTATTTTAGAATATATTGAACTAAAATTCATATGCAATAAGTTATATTCACTGTTTTGAATGCAATTAGTGAGGAAAATAGAGTTCACCTTTTGATAGACCTAATATCCCTAAATAATATGCACAATTTTCCACTTTGAATGCAATGTATGTGTATATTTGAGTTCATTTTTGCATATATTGACCTAAAATTCATACATAATGTGATATATTTACTATTTGAATGCAATTACTGAGGAAAATACAGTTCACCTATTGATTATATAGACCTAATATACCTAAAGAATATGCAAAATTGTCCACTTTGTATGCAGTTCATTGGTATATTTGAGTTTATTTTTGAATATATTGAACTAAAATGCATATGTAATAAGTTATATTCACTGCTTTGAATGCAATTAGTGAGGAAAATAGAGTTTACCTGTTGATTATATTGACATAATATACCTAAAGAAGTCGCAAAATGTTCCAATTTGAATGCAGTTCATTGGTATATTTCAGTTTATTTTAGAATATATTGAACTAAAATTCATATGTAATAAGTTATATTCACTGTTTTGAATGCAATTAGTGAGGAAAATAGAGTTCACCTATTGATAGACCTAATATACCTAAAGAATATGCACAATTTTCCACTTTGAATGCAATGTATGGGTATATTTGAGTTCATTTTTGCATATATTGACCTTAAATTCATATATAATGTGCTCTATTTACTATTTGAATGCAATAACTGAGGAAAGTACAGTTCAAATGTTGATTGTATGGGCCTAAAATACTTAAAGAATATGCACAATCTTCCACTTTGAATGCAATGTATGTGTATATTTGAGTTCATTGTTGGATATATTGACCTAAAATTGATACATAATGTGATATATTTACTATTTGAATGCAATTACTGAGGAAAATACAGTTCACCTATTGATTATATTGACCTAATATACCTAAAGAATATGCACAATATTCCACTTTAAATGCAATGTATGTGTATATTTGAGTTTATTTTTGCATATATTGACCTCAAATTCATATATAATGTGTTATATTTCCTATTTTGAATGCAATTAGTGAGGAAAATGCTGTTGACATGTTGATTGTATGGACCTAATATACCTAAAGAACATGCACAATTGTCCACTTTGAATGCACTTTATGGGTGTATTTGAGTTCATTTTTGAATATATGGAACTAAAATTCAAATGTAATATGTTATATTCACTGTTTTAAATGCAATTAGTGAGGAAAATAGAGTTTACCGGTTGATTATATTGACCTAATATACCTAAAGAATATGCAAAAAGTTACATTTGTATCTGCGCATGGTGGACGGAGCTCCGAAAAACACGCCGAATTTTAAACATTTA
The DNA here is from genome assembly GCA_032209605.1 of Mactromeris polynyma. Taxonomy (NCBI): domain Eukaryota; kingdom Metazoa; phylum Mollusca; class Bivalvia; order Venerida; family Mactridae; genus Mactromeris; species Mactromeris polynyma. The sequence goes on from JASFXZ010000097.1 coordinate 369,729, forward strand.
ACCGGTTCTCACTCGTTGGAAATAAAGAAAATACCCTCACTCGTTGGAAATAAACACCTTGACCATATTATCCGGCTGTATCACGGTATTTGCGGGGCCGAATTGTCGGTCCTAATTATTGTAATGCAAGGCGAAGTGTATATTAGAACCTACCTCTAGTTCAGTTTGAATACTTTGAGGTACAGTGAATATAAATTCGTTACATTTTTAGACAACCCTTCATTTAAGCATCTTATGATTTATACTATGCAATACAGAAGGTTAAACGTGAACAAAAAGAAGAACCATATAACCTTACAGCTTCAAGCATGCTAAGGTTTGCTAGAAGAGTTATTAATTAACTTTAAAGATATGAGATGGGTTTGAAAAAAAGCAATCTGACACAAAATTAGATAGTTACACCATAATTCAAGTATTAAATGATTCTGTATAGAATGTTGTAATCATATTAGTATTTAAATTTCATTAATTAATAAGAATTTCAGATATCTAGGCTATATGATCAGATTACTTGAATAATTTGAAGGCTGTAATTACAGTGTCTCATTCGAAATATTGTTATGCTCTGGTCCCCAAATATACAACATGACATATCAGTCAAATTCATATATACAATCTTATATTTACTGTTTTGAATGCAATTAGCGAGGAAAATATAGTTCAACTTTTGATTATATTGACTTAATATACCTAAAGAATATGCATTAATTCCCACTTTCAATGCATTTTATTGGTATATTTGAGTTCATTTTGGAATATATTGAACTAAAATTCAAATATAATGTGTTATATGTACTATTGTGAATGCAATTACTGAAGAAAATAGAGTTCACATGTTGATTGTATAGACCTAATATACCTAAAGAATATGGACAATTTTACACTTTGAATGCAATGTATGTGTATATTTGAGTTCATATTTGCATATATTGACCTAAATTTCATATATATTGTGCTATATTTACTATTTGAATATAATAACTGAGGAAAATACAGTTCACATGTTGATTGTATGGACCTAATATACCTAAAGAATATGCACAATTTTCCAATTTGAATGCAATTTATGGATGTATAGACTTCATCTTTGAATATATTTAACTAAAATTCATATGTAATAAGTTATATTGACTGTTTTGAATGCAATTAGTGAGGCAAATAGAGTTCACCTATTGATTATATAGACCTAATATACCTAAAGAATATGGACAATTTTCCACTTTGAATGCATTGTATGTGTATATTTTAGTTTATTTTTGCATATATTAATCTCAAATTCATATATAATGTGTTATATTTCCTATTTTGAATGCTATTAGTGAAGAAAATACAGTTCACATGTTGATTGTATGGACCTAATATACCTAAAGAATATGCACAATTTTCCACTTTGAATGCATTTTATGGGTGTATTTGAGTTCATTTTTGAATATATTGCACTAAAATGTATATGTAATAAGTTATATTCACTGCTTTGAGTGCAATTTGTGATGAAAATAGAGTTTACCTGTTGATTATATTGACATAATATACCTAAAGAAGATGCAAAATGTTCCAATTTGAATGCAGTTCATTGGTATATTTCAGTTTATTTTAGAATATATTGAACTAAAATTCATATGTAATAAGTTATATTCACTGCTTTGAATGCAATTTGTGAGGAAAATAGAGTTCATCTATTGATTATATAGACCTAATATACCTAAAGAATATGCATTAATTCCCACTTTCAATGCATTTTATTGGTATATTTGAGTTCATTTTGGAATATATTGAACTAAAATTCAAATATAATGTGTTATATGTACTATTTTGAATGCAATTACTGAAGAAAATAGAGTTCACATGTTGATTGTATAGACCTAATATACCTAAAGAATATGGACAATTTTACACTTTGAATGCAATGTATGTGTATATTTGAGTGCATATTTGCATATATTGACCTAAATTTCATATATATTGTGCTATATTTACTATTTGAATATAATAACTGAGGAAAATACAGTTCACATGTTGATTGTATGGACCTAATATACCTAAAGAATATGCACAATTTTCCAATTTGAATGCAATTTATGGATGTATAGACTTCATCTTTGAATATATTGAACTAAAATTCATATGTAATAAGTTATATTGACTGTTTTGAATGCAATTAGTGAGGCAAATAGAGTTCACCTATTGATTATATAGACCTAATATACCTAAAGAATATGGACAATTTTCCACTTTGAATGCATTGTATGTGTATATTTTAGTTTATTTTTGCATATATTAATCTCAAATTCATATATAATGTGTTATATTTCCTATTTTGAATGCAATTAGTGAAGACAATACAGTTCACATGTTGATTGTATGGACCTAATATACCTAAAGAATATGCACAATTTTCCACTTTGAATGCATTTTATGGGTGTATTTGAGTTCATTTTTGAATATATTGAACTAAAATGTATATGTAATAAGTTATATTCACTGCTTTGAATGCAATTTGTGAGGAAAATAGAGTTCATCTATTGATTATATAGACCTAATATACCTAAAGAATACGCACAATTTTCCACTTTGAATGCAATGTATGTGTATTTTTGAGTTCATTTTTGCATATATTGACCTAAAATTCATATACATTGTATTATAATTACTATTTTGAATGCAATTACTTAGGAAAATACAGTTCATATGTTGATGGTATGGACCTATTATACCTAAAGAATATGCACAATTTTCCACTTTGAATGCACTTTATGGGTGTATTAGAGTTCATGTTTGAATATATTGAACTAAAATTCATATGTAATAAGTTATATTCACTGTTTTGAATGCAATTAGTGAGGTCAATAGAGTTCACCTATTGATTATATAGACCTAATATACCTAAAGAATATGGACAATTTTCCACTTTGAATGCAATGTATGTGTATATTTGAGTTCATTTTTGCATATATTGACCTAAAATTCAAACATAATGTGATATATTTACTATTTCAATGCAATTACTGAGGAAAACACAGTTCACCTATTGATTATATAGACCTAATATACCTAAAGAATATGCAAATGGTCCACTTTGTGTGCAGTTCATTGGTATATTTGAGTTTATTTTTGACAATATTGAACTAAAATGTATATTTAATAAGTTATATTCACTGCTTTGAATGCAATTAGTGAGGAAAATAGAGTTTACCTGTTGATTATATTGACATAATATACCTGAAGAAGATGCAAAATGTTCCAATTTAAATGCATTTCATTGGTATATTTCAGTTTATTTTAGAATATATTGAACTAAAATTCATATGCAATAAGTTATATTCACTGTTTTGAATGCAATTAGTGAGGAAAATAGAGTTCACCTATTGATAGACCTAATATACCTAAAGAATATGCACACTTTTCCAATTTGAATGCAATGTATGTGTATATTTAAGTTCATTTTTGCATATATTGACCTAAAATTCATACATAATTTAATATATTTACTATTTGAATGCAATTACTGAGGAAAATACAGTTCACCTATTGATTATATAGACCTCATATACCTAAAGAATATGCACAATTTCCACTTTAAATGCAATGTATGGGTATATTTGAGTTCATTTTTGCATATATTGACCTAAATTTCAAATATAATGTGCTCTATTTACTATTTGAATGCAATAACTGAGGAAAATACAGTTCACATGTTGATTATATTGACCTAATATACCAAAAGAAGATGCAAAATATTCCAATTTGAATGCAGTTCATTGGTATATTTCAGTTTATTTTAGAATATATTGAACTAAAATTCATATGCAATAAGTTATATTCACTGTTTTGAATGTAATTAGTGAGGAAAATAGAGTTCACCTTTTGATAGACCTAATATACCTAAAGAATATGCACAATTTTCCACTTTGAATGCAATGTATGGGTATATTTGAGTTCATTTTTGCATATATTGACCTAAAATTCATATATAATGTGCTCTATTTACTATTTGAATGCAATAACTGAGGAAAGTACAGTTCAAATGTTGATTGTATGGGCCTAAAATATTTAAAGAATATGCACAATCTTCCACTTTGAATGCAATGTATGTGTATATTTGAGTTCATTTTTGGATATATTGACCTAAAATTCATACATAATGTGATATATTTACTATTTGAATGCAATATCTGAGGAAAATACAGTTCACCTATTGATTATATTGACCTAATATACCTAAAGAATATGCACAATATTCCACTTTAAATGCAATGTATGTGTATATTTGAGTTTATTTTTGCATATATTGACCTCAAATTCATATATAATGTGTTATATATCCTATTTTGAATGCAATTAGTGAGGAAAATGCTGTTGACATGTTGATTGTATGGACCTAATATACATAAAGAACATGCACAATTGTCCACTTTGAATGCACTTTATGGGTGTATTTGAGTTCATTTTTGAATATATGGAACTAAAATTCAAATGTTATATGTTATATTCACTGTTTAAATGCAATTAGTGAGGAAAATAGAGTTTACCTGTTGATTATATTGACCTAATATACCTAAAGAATATGCAAAAAGTTACATTTGTATCTGCGCATGGTGGACGGAGCTCCGAAAAACACGCCGAATTTTAAACATTTAACCGGTTCTCACTCGTTGGAAATAAAGAAAATACCCTCACTCGTTGGAAATAAACACCTTGACCATATTATCCGGCTGTATCACGGTATTTGCGGGGCCGAATTGTCGGTCCTAATTATTGTAATGCAAGGCGAAGTGTATATTAGAACCTACCTCTAGTTCAGTTTGAATACTTTGAGGTACAGTGAATATAAATTCGTTACATTTTTAGACAACCCTTCATTTAAGCATCTTATGATTTATACTATGCAATACAGAAGGTTAAGAGTGAACAAAAAGAAGAACCATATAACCTTACAGCTTCAAGCATGCTAAGGTTTGCTAGAAGAGTTATTAATTAACTTTAAAGATATGAGATGGGTTTGAAAAAAAAGCAATCTGACACAAAATTAGATAGTTACACCATAATTCAAGTATTAAATGATTCTGTATAGAATGTTGTAATCATATTAGTATTTAAATTTCATTAATTAATAAGAATTTCAGATATCTAGGCTATATGATCAGATTACTTGAATAATTTGAAGGCTGTAATTACAGTGTCTCATTCGAAATATTGTTATGCTCTGGTCCCCAAATATACAACATGACATATCAGTCAAATTCATATATACAATCTTATATTTACTGTTTTGAATGCAATTAGTGAGGAAAATATAGTTCAACTTTTGATTATATTGACTTAATAAACCTAAAGAATATGCATTAATTCCCACTTTCAATGCATTTTATTGGTATATTTGAGTTCATTTTGGAATATATTGAACTAAAATTCAAATATAATGTGTTATATGTACTATTTTGAATGCAATTACTGAAGAAAATAGAGTTCACATGTTGATTGTATAGACCTAATATACCTAAAGAATATGCACAATTTTACACTTTGAATGCAATGTATGTGTATATTTGAGTTCATATTTGCATATATTGACCTAAATTTCATATATATTGTGCTATATTTACTATTTGAATATAATAACTGAGGAAAATACAGTTCACATGTTGATTGTATGGACCTAATATACCTAAAGAATATGCACAATTTTCCAATTTGAATGCAATTTATGGATGTATAGACTTCATCTTTGAATATATTGAACTAAAATTCATATGTAATAAGTTATATTGACTGTTTTGAATGCAATTAGTGAGGCAAATAGAGTTCACCTATTGATTATATAGACCTAATATACCTAAAGAATATGGACAATTTTCCACTTTGAATGCATTGTATGTGTATATTTTAGTTTATTTTTGCATATATTAATCTCAAATTCATATATAATGTGTTATATTTCCTATTTTGAATGCAATTAGTGAAGACAATACAGTTCACATGTTGATTGTATGGACCTAATATACCTAAAGAATATGCACAATTTTCCACTTTGAATGCATTTTATGGGTGTATTTGAGTTCATTTTTGAATATATTGAACTAAAATGTATATGTAATAAGTTATACTCACTGCTTTGAATGCAATTTGTGAGGAAAATAGAGTTCATCTATTGATTATATAGACCTAATATACCTAAAGAATATGCACAATTTCCACTTTGAATGCAATGTATGTGTATTTTTGAGTTCATTTTTGCATATATTGACCTAAAATTCATATACATTGTATTATAATTACTATTTTGAATGCAATTACTTAGGAAAATACAGTTCATATGTTGATGGTTTGGACCTTTTATACCTAAAGAATATGCACAATTGTCCACTTTGAATGCACTTTATGGGTGTATTAGAGTTCATGTTTGAATACATTGAACTAAAATTCATATGTAATAAGTTATATTCACTGTTTTGAATGCAATTAGTGAGGTCAATAGAGTTCACCTATTGATTATATAGACCTAATATACCTAAAGAATATGGACAATTTTCCACTTTGAATGCAATGTATGTGTATATTTGAGTTCATTTTTGCATATATTGACCTAAAATTCAAACATAATGTGATATATTTACTATTTCAATGCAATTACTGAGGAAAACACAGTTCATCTATTGATTATATAGACCTAATATACCTAAAGAATATGCAAAATGGTCCACTTTGTGTGCAGTTCATTGGTATATTTGAGTTTATTTTTGACAATATTGAACTAAAATGTATATGTAATAAGTTATATTCACTGCTTTGAATGCAATTAGTGAGGAAAATAGAGTTCACCTGTTGATTATATTGACATAATATGCCTGAAGAAGATGCAAAATGTTCCAATTTAAATGCATTTCATTGGTATATTTCCGTTTATTTTAGAATATATTGAACTAAAATTCATATGCAATAAGTTATATTCACTGTTTTGAATGCAATTGGTGAGGAAAATAGAGTTCACCTTTTGATAGACCTAATATACCTAAAGAATATGCCCAATTTTCCACTTTGAATGCAATGTATGGGTATATTTGAGTTCATTTTTGCATATATTGCCCTAAAATTCATATATAATGTGCTCTATTTACTATTTGAATGCAATAACTGAGGAACGTACAGTTCAAATGTTGATTGTATGGGCCTAAAATACTTAAAGAATATGCACAATTTTCCACTTTGAATGCAATATATGTGTATATTTGAGTTCATTTTTGGATATATTGACCTAAAATTCATACATAATGTGATATTTTTACTATTTGAATGCAATTACTGAGGAAAATACAGTTCACCTATTGATTATATTGACCTAATATACCTAAAGAATATGCACAATATTCCACTTTAAATGCAATGTATGTGTATATTTGAGTTTATTGTTGCATATATTGACCTCAAATTCATATATAATGTGTTATATATCCTATTTTGAATGCAATTAGTGAGGAAAATGCTGTTGACATGTTGATTGTATGGACCTAATATACATAAAGAACATGCACAATTGTCCACTTTGAATGCACTTTATGGGTGTATTTGAGTTCATTTTTGAATATATGGAACTAAAATTCAAATGTTATATGTTATATTCACTGTTTTAAATGCAATTAGTGAGGAAAATAGAGTTTACCTGTTGATTATATTGACCTAATATACCTAAAGAATATGCAAAAAGTTACATTTGTATCTGCGCATGGTGGACGGAGCTCCGAAAAACACGCCGAATTTTAAACATTTAACCGGTTCTCACTCGTTGGAAATAAAGAAAATACCCTCACTCGTTGGAAATAAACACTTTGACCATATTATCCGGCTGTATCACGGTATTTGCGGGGCCGAATTGTCGGTCCTAATTATTGTAATGCAAGGCGAAGTGTATATTAGAACCTAGCTCTAGTTCAGTTTGAATACTTTGAGGTACAGTGAATATAAATTCGTTACATTTTTAGACAACCCTTCATTTAAGCATCTTATGATTTATACTATGCAATACAGAAGGTTAAAAGTGAACAAAAAGAAGAACCATATAACCTTACAGCTTCAAGCATGCTAAGGTTTGCTAGAAGAGTTATTAATTAACTTTAAAGATATGAGATGGGTTTGAAAAAAAAGCAATCTGACACAAAATTAGATAGTTACACCATAATTCAAGTATTAAATGATTCTGTATAGAATGTTGTAATCATATTAGTATTTAAATTTCATTAATTAATAAGAATTTCAGATATCTAGGCTATATGATCAGATTACTTGAATAATTTGAAGGCTGTAATTACAGTGTCTCATTCGAAATATTGTTATGCTCTGGTCCCCAAATATACAACATGACATATCAGTCAAATTCATATATACAATCTTATATTTACTGTTTTGAATGCAATTAGTGAGGAAAATATAGTTCAACTTTTGATTATATTGACTTAATAAACCTAAAGAATATGCATTAATTCCCACTTTCAATGCATTTTATTGGTATATTTGAGTTCATTTTGGAATATATTGAACTAAAATTCAAATATAATGTGTTATATGTACTATTTTGAATGCAATTACTGAAGAAAATAGAGTTCACATGTTGATTGTATAGACCTAATATACCTAAAGAATATGGACAATTTTACACTTTGAATGCAATGTATGTGTATATTTGAGTTCATATTTGCATATATTGACCTAAATTTCATATATATTGTGCTATATTTACTATTTGAATATAATAACTGAGGAAAATACAGTTCACATGTTGATTGTATGGACCTAATATACCTAAAGAATATGCACAATTTTCCAATTTGAATGCAATTTATGGATGTATAGACTTCATCTTTGAATATATTGAACTACAATTCCTATGTAATAAGTTATATTGACTGTTTTGAATGCAATTAGTGAGGCAAATAGAGTTCACCTATTGATTATATAGACCTAATATACCTAAAGAATATGGACAATTTTCCACTTTGAATGCATTGTATGTGTATATTTTAGTTTATTTTTGCATACAATAATCTCAAATTCATATATAATGTGTTATATTTCCTATTTTGAATGCAATTAGTGAAGACAATACAGTTCACATGTTGATTGTATGGACCTAATATACCTAAAGAATATGCACAATTTTCCACTTTGAATGCATTTTATGGGTGTATATGAGTTCATTTTTGAATATATTGAACTAAAATGTATATGTAATAAGTTATATTCACTGCTTTGAATGCAATTTGTGAGGAAAATAGAGTTCATCTATTGATTATATAGACCTAATATACCTAAAGAATATGCACAATTTTCCACTTTGAATGCAATGTATGTGTATTTTTGAGTTCATTCTTGCATATATTGACCTAAAATTCATATACATTGTATTATAATTACTATTTTGAATGCAATTACTTAGGAAAATACAGTTCATATGTTGATGGTATGGACCTATTATACCTAAAGAATATGCACAATTATCCACTTTGAATGCACTTTATGGGTGTATTAGAGTTCATGTTTGAATATATTGAACTAAAATCCATATGTAATAAGTTATATTCACTGTTTTGAATGCAATTAGTGAGGTCAATAGAGTTCACCTATTGATTATATAGACCTAATATACCTAAAGAATATGGACAATTTTCCACTTTGAATGCAATGTATGTGTATATTTGAGTTCATTTTTGCATATATTGACCTAAAATTCAAACATAATGTGATATATTTACTATTTCAATGCAATTACTGAGGAAAACACAGTTCACCTATTGATTATATAGACCTAATATACCTAAAGAATATGCAAAATGGTCCACTTTGTGTGCAGTTCATTGGTATATTTGAGTTAATTTTGACAATATTGAACTAAAATGTATATGTAATAAGTTATATTCACTGCTTTGAATGCAATTAGTGAGGAAAATAGAGTTTACCTATTGATTATATTGACATAATATACCTGAAGAAGATTCAAAATGTTCCAATGTAAATGCATTTCATTGGTTTATTTCAGTTTATTTTAGAATATATTGAACTAAAATTCATATTCAATAAGTTATATTCACTGTTTTGAATGCAATTAGTGAGCAAAATAGAGTTCACCTATTGATAGACCTAATATACCTAAAGAATATGCACACTTTTCCACTTTGAATGCAATGTATGTGTATATTTAAGTTCATTTTTGCATATATTGACCTAAAATTCATACATAATTTAATATATTTACTATTTGAATGCAATTACTGAGGAAAATACAGTTCACCTATTGATTATATAGACCTCATATACCTAAAGAATATGCACAATTTCCACTTTAAATGCAATGTATGGGTATATTTGAGTTCATTTTTACATGACCTAAATTTCAAATATAATGTGCTCTATTTACTATTTGAATTCAATAACTGAGGAAAATACAGTTCACATGTTGATTATATTGACCTAATATACCAAAAGAAGATGCAAGATATTCCAATTTGAATGCAGTTCATTGGTATATTTCAGTTTATTTTAGAATATATTGAACTAAAATTCATATGCAATAAGTTATATTCACTGTTTTGAATGTAATTAGTGAGGAAAATAGAGTTCACCTTTTGATAGACCTAATATACCTAAAGAATATGCACAATTTTCCACTTTGAATGCAATGTATGGGTATATTTGAGTTCATTTTTGCATATATTGACCTAAAATTCATATATAATGTGCTCTATTTACTATTTGAATGCAATAACTGAGGAAAGTACAGTTCAAATGTTGATTGTATGGGCCTAAAATACTTAAAGAATATGCACAATCTTCCACTTTGAATGCAATGTATGTGTATATTTGAGTTCATTTTTGGATATATTGACCTAAAATTCATACATAATGTGATATATTTACTATTTGAATGCAATATCTGAGGAAAATACAGTTTACCTATTGATTATATTGACCTAATATACCTAAAGATTATGCTCAATATTCCACTTTAAATGCAATGTATGTGTATATTTGAGTTTATTTTTCATATATTGACCTCAAATTCATATATAATGTGTTATATATCCTATTTTGAATGCAATTAGTGAGGAAAATGCTGTAGACATGTTGATTGTATGGACCTAATATACATAAAGAACATGCACAATTGTCCACTTTGAATGCACTTTATGGGTGTATTTGACTTCATTTTTGAATATATGGAACTAAAATTCAAATGTTATATGTTATATTCACTGTTTTAAATGCAATTAGTGAGGAAAATAGAGTTTACCTGTTGATTATATTGACCTAATATACCTAAAGAATATGCAAAAAGTTACATTTGTATCTGCGCATGGTGGACGGAGCTCCGAAAAACACGCCGAATTTTAAACATTTAACCGGTTCTCACTCGTTGGAAATAAAGAAAATACCCTCACTCGTTGGAAATAAACACCTTGACCATATTATCCGGCTGTATCACGGTATTTGCGGGGCCGAATTGTCGGTCCTAATTATTGTAATGCAAGGCGAAGTGTATATTAGAACCTACCTCTAGTTCAGTTTGAATACTTTGAGGTACAGTGAATATAAATTCGTTACATTTTTAGACAACCCTTCATTTAAGCATCTTATGATTTATACTATGCAATACAGAAGGTTAAAAGTGAACAAAAAGAAGAACCATATAACCTTACAGCTTCAAGCATGCTAAGGTTTGCTAGAAGAGTTATTAATTAACTTTAAAGATATGAGATGGGTTTGAAAAAAAAGCAATCTGACACAAAATTAGATAGTTACACCATAATTCAAGTATTAAATGATTCTGTATAGAATGTTGTAATCATATTAGTATTTAAATTTCATTAATTAATAAGAATTTCAGATATCTAGGCTATATGATCAGATTACTTGAATAATTTGAAGGCTGTAATTACAGTGTCTCATTCGAAATATTGTTATGCTCTGGTCCCCAAATATACAACATGACATATCAGTCAAATTCATATATACAATCTTATATTTACTGTTTTGAATGCAATTAGTGAGGAAAATATAGTTCAACTTTTGATTATATTGACTTAATATACTTAAAGAATATGCATTAATTCCCACTTTCAATGCATTTTATTGGTATATTTGAGTTCATTTTGGAATATATTGAACTAAAATTCAAATATAATGTGTTATATGTACTATTTTGAATGCAATTACTGAAGAAAATAGAGTTCACATGTTGATTGTATAGACCTAATATACCTAAAGAATATGGACAATTTTACACTTTGAATGCAATGTATGTGTATATTTGAGTTCATATTTGGATATATTGACCTAAAATTCATACATAATGTGATATATTTACTATTTGAATGCAATATCTGAGGAAAATACAGTTCACCTATTGATTATATTGACCTAATATACCTAAAGAATATGCACAATATTCCACTTTAAATGCAATGTATGTGTATATTTGAGATATTATTTTGTGCATATATGGACCTACATTTCAAATATAATGTGCTCTATTTACTATTTGAATGCAATAACTGAGGAAAATACAGTTCACATGTTGATTATATTGACCTAATATACCAAAAGAAGATGCAAAATATTCCAATTTGAATGCAGTTCATTGGTATATTTCAGTTTATTTTAGAATATATTGAACTAAAATTCATATGCAATAAGTTATATTCACTGTTTTGAATGCAATTAGTGAGGAAAATAGAGTTCACCTATTGATAGACCTAATATACCTAAAGAATATGCACACTTTTCCACTTTGAATGCAATGTATGTGTATATTTGAGTTCATTTTTGCATATATTGACCTAAAATTCATACATAATTTAATATATTTACTATTTGAATGCAATTACTGAGGAAAATACAGTTCACCTATTGATTATATAGACCTCATATACCTAAAGAATATGCACAATTTCCACTTTAAATGCAATGTATGGGTATATTTGAGTTCATTTTTGCATATATTGACCTAAATTTCAAATATAATGTGCTCTATTTACTATTTGAATGCAATAACTGAGGAAAATACAGTTCACATGTTGATTATATTGACCTAATATACCAAAAGAAGATGCAAAATATTCCAATTTGAATGCAGTTCATTGGTATATTTCAGTTTATTTTAGAATATATTGAACTAAAATTCATATGCAATAAGTTATATTCACTGTTTTGAATGTAATTAGTGAGGAAAATAGAGTTCACCTTTTGATAGACCTAATATACCTAAAGAATATGCCCAATTTTCCACTTTGAATGCAATGTATGGGTATATTTGAGTTCATTTTTGCATATATTGCCCTAAAATTCATATATAATGTGCTCTATTTACTATTTGAATGCAATAACTGAGGAACGTACAGTTCAAATGTTGATTGTATGGGCCTAAAATACTTAAAGAATATGCACAATCTTCCACTTTGAATGCAATATATGTGTATATTTGAGTTCATTTTTGGATATATTGACCTAAAATTCATACATAATGTGATATTTTTACTATTTGAATGCAATTACTGAGGAAAATACAGTTCACCTATTGATTATATTGACCTAATATACCTAAAGAATATGCACAATATTCCACTTTAAATGCAATGTATGTGTATATTTGAGTTTATTGTTGCATATATTGACCTCAAATTCATATATAATGTGTTATATATCCTATTTTGAATGCAATTAGTGAGGAAAATGCTGTTGACATGTTGATTGTATGGACCTAATATACATAAAGAACATGCACAATTGTCCACTTTGAATGCACTTTATGAGTGTATTTGAGTTCATTTTTGAATATATGGAACTAAAATTCAAATGTTATATGTTATATTCACTGTTTTAAATGCAATTAGTGAGGAAAATAGAGTTTACCTGTTGATTATATTGACCTAATATACCTAAAGAATATGCAAAAAGTTACATTTGTATCTGCGCATGGTGGACGGAGCTCCGAAAAACACGCCGAATTTTAAACATTTAACCGGTTCTCACTCGTTGGAAATAAAGAAAATACCCTCACTCGTTGGAAATAAACACTTTGACCATATTATCCGGCTGTATCACGGTATTTGCGGGGCCGAATTGTCGGTCATAATTATTGTAATGCAAGGCGAAGTGTATATTAGAACCTACCTCTAGTTCAGTTTGAATACTTTGAGGTACAGTGAATATAAATTCGTTACATTTTTAGACAACCCTTCATTTAAGCATCTTATGATTTATACTATGCAATACAGAAGGTTAAAAGTGAACAAAAAGAAGAACCATATAACCTTACAGCTTCAAGCATTATTAATTAACTTTAAAGATATGAGATGGGTTTGAAAAAAAAGCAATCTGACACAAAATTAGATAGTTACACCATAATTCAAGTATTAAATGATTCTGTATAGAATGTTGTAATCATATTAGTATTTAAATTTCATTAATTAATAAGAATTTCAGATATCTAGGCTATATGATCAGATTACTTGAATAATTTGAAGGCTGTAATTACAGTGTCTCATTCGAAATATTGTTATGCTCTGGTCCCCAAATATACAACATGACATATCAGTCAAATTCATATATACAATCTTATATTTACTGTTTTGAATGCAATTAGTGAGGAAAATATAGTTCAACTTTTGATTATATTGACTTAATAAACCTAAAGAATATGCATTAATTCCCACTTTCAATGCATTTTATTGGTATATTTGAGTTCATTTTGGAATATATTGAACTAAAATTCAAATATAATGTGTTATATGTACTATTTTGAATGCAATTACTGAAGAAAATAGAGTTCACATGTTGATTGTATAGACCTAATATACCTAAAGAATATGGACAATTTTACACTTTGAATGCAATGTATGTGTATATTTGAGTTCATATTTGCATATATTGACCTAAATTTCATATATATTGTGCTATATTTACTATTTGAATATAATAACTGAGGAAAATACAGTTCACATGTTGATTGTATGGACCTAATATACCTAAAGAATATGCACAATTTTCCAATTTGAATGCAATTTATGGATGTATAGACTTCATCTTTGAATATATTGAACTAAAATTCATATGTAATAAGTTATATTGACTGTTTTGAATGCAATTAGTGAGGCAAATAGAGTTCACCTATTGATTATATAGACCTAATATACCTAAAGAATATGGACAATTTTCCACTTTGAATGCATTGTATGTGTATATTTTAGTTTATTTTTGCATATATTAATCTCAAATTCATATATAATGTGTTATATTTCCTATTTTGAATGCAATTAGTGAAGACAATACAGTTCACATGTTGATTGTATGGACCTAATATACCTAAAGAATATGCACAATTTTCCACTTTGAATGCATTTTATGG